>JAUZNJ010025124.1:0-16783 GCA_034780135.1 Jordanella pulchra | reverse complement strand
TATATCATCTGTGCTCATGATGATGAGCACAGATGAGTTTAAAAACACCCACAGTCACCTGAAGCAAGAGTTGAACCGCATCAGATTCCCATATAAACACTTTAGTCCCTATTATTCACAGGTAGGAGGAATCTTTATACATACAACTGTTGATGAGTTTCTAAAATTATATTATCTAACAACTTCATGGCAGTTTTTTAAGTGTTTCTGCTAGATCGCAGGTACCGAGATCACAATAAAGAGGTCATTTATGTTTGGGTGTTAAGCTCTATGTATGACCACATACAAATATTAAATGCAGCTGAATAGTTATAGATTTTTTGACTTATTGTCTGCACTTAACTCTACAGTATTTTTTTCCTTTTCCGCAGCTAAAACAATTTCAATATAAACAAGTTTCTATGATTTAGAGTGAACAATAATCCTTTTTATGTGTCGTTGTAATGTTGAACATTATAATTCATTTTTGTCCTTTGCATTTAACCGATATCCCTTTGGGCTTTTTACACTATGATTTTTGCAATCTTATACAACTATTTTCTTGACAAAAGATGCAACGTGGATCTTGGAGACTTTGGTAAAACAACAGGTGATGTCAGCATATTGTAGCACAGCACATCAGGAGAATAACATCCATCTGTGCCACCAGAGACAAACATCACAAGCAGTATAAGCCACAGTTTTATTTCTGAATGCAGAACTTATGATCACTGCCTATATAAAATGTGCTTTGAATAGACTGAACTTCACTCGATCTCTTTAAATCTCCTCACCTTTCAATGGATTTTGCCAATTATTCTTACATCATCAGTGAAAAGCACAATATTACGGTTACATTTCTTTTAAAATGACTTAAGAATCAGCTAGCATTAAAATATCTGAGCTTCTGTTATAAAATAAATTGTATTCATGTTGAAATATCAGTTTGCTTCTCTGACTGTGCATTTGTTATGTGTGTGTGTGTGTGTGTGTGTCGGTGTGTGAAAGTTAATGCCTGGCTTTTTTCCTGGAGGATCAATAGGAGCTCTGTTGCTGCGGTTACAGGAGAGATCAGAGACCAGCTCTGTCCCTGACTCAACCATCATCCGTCATCATCTGATACGAGCGCGCACGTGAGTGTGTGTCGGTGTGTGTGAAGCCAAAAGAAGAAAGTAAAAGATACAGAAGGAAAAACAAAATCTGGTTAAAATCGTTTAAAGCAGCATCACTTCTTTTAAATCTGTTTCTCCTCATTTGCCATTATTTGAGGGTGTTTCCAGTTTTCTCAGACTAATAAATTGATCCTTTGGAGAGTTTAGTGAATAGTTGTGTGGGGTTTCTGGTGATTTATTTGACCCAAACAGCTCAAGCTTTGAGAAAAGCAAAACCTACAACAAAACGATTTTGAATATTTTTAAAAAATGAACAAAATGAATCCACCTGAGGCCATTTTGTACGCTTTCACTCTCATCACATAACTTTTTTTTAATGTTTTATCCCTCTCCCTTCATCCCTTCAGTGTCAGAGTGGAGGCTGAGCACTACTTCATTTAGAAGATAAAAAAAAAAAGTTTAATCTGCTTCTAAACTGTTTTTAAATAACAGTAAATTCATTGGGGAAGACAAATCCCCTCCAAAAGCAGATCAACTTAAAAATCAGCCCAATTTCCCTCTAGAAATGTGTTGTCTTTAAAAGAGTGTGTTTACCCTCTAGTGCCAGTTCTGCCCTCCTGGCCTCTGCAGCTGCTCACTATACTGGGTTACATTCCTGGGGAGAGCCCTGGGGCAGAGCAGCTGCTTGGTGCACCTCTTTTTCTCCCATTTTTATTTTTTTGAACTACGTTTCCTCTCACAGGGCCCCTCTTCCTGACAGCACATGCAATTACGCAGTGACATTCCTTCATTTATTACTGCTCCACTGGTCTTGCCTTCACTCTTCTCTAACATTAGTTTTATCACAAACAGGCGTTAAAACTGTTCCACTGTAGAAGCTCAGTTACAGACTTTCTTTATATAATTGTCTTTAATTGCTTTCTATACCATCCAAATGAACAACATCTATGATAAAACTATTGCATAAGCATGGATCCAATAGTGATTTACTAAACTATTCACCTGTCTTGTCTGGAGAATTGGTAAAAGTAGTAAGTACAAGCCAGAACGATTTTGACAGTAATTTGCGCTGTGAAATGATGATTGATAATCTTTCCCCTTTATCAGCCAGTCTAGCAGCTGCATTTTTAACAATCATGTCAACAGTTGGGATGTCCCAACTGTTCATGTTAAAAGGGGCAGAAAAAAGATCAACCAAGCACTCTTTCCTTGGCAGAGTTGCTTCAAATTAAAAGACCAAGATAATGAAATAAATAATTCAACATTTTTTTTCAAGAAGCAGATCTTACGCTGTTACTAAAATCATGTCAATATCATTTTAAAGGATTTTCAAGGGCTGTTGTTTTTCTTTTTATAATCTTATGAGTGCAAAATATGTTCGTGGGCCTTCTTTAAATGACTTTGACATCAAAACAACTTTCTGATATGTAGATAATTAAGATTTGAGGTTAATATTTTAACATTGTGTATTCCATATGCAGGAAATGTTTGATTCCTAAAGAAATCGAGATGAATTCATTTTTCAGACATAGATAAAATGGATTCATTTGGTGGGATGCACCATACATCAAATGAGAATCAAATCAAAGAGTTTAAGAGCACTTTAAGTCTTGATTCACAAATTAGTTTTTAAACACCACTTAGACTTTTCTACAAAGTCTTTCCTTCATAGGAAGAATTTGCTCTTATTGATATAAACCATATTTTCTATGTTAGCTGAGCTATACTAGCCTGGCTATCCAGCCTAACTTACAGCAGTAAGGGGCAATACTCTCTGATCTAAAAGGGTCTGACTGGTCACAGTGCAGGAGGTGGTACATAATGCAGCTTTTCTGTATCCATAAAAGTCAAGATTGCAGCTGCATCTGATGCCCTTTATTAAGTCCCAAAGGAGCTGCTTATATTGTAAAAAGTTCAACAACTGGCTGCTGTGGGAGCTTTTTTTTTAAGAAAAATATGTTTTTTGCATTACATTCTTATTACCTGATTCCACTGACTCTTTTAGTACCGCCTTTGAAATCAGACTTTATTCTTTCCAGACTGATATATTGGTAATGTGGCGTAAGCCAGTCTGACTGGCCAGGCCTAAAGGTAAACATCCATGTTGGCAGACTATTCCTTAATAAATCTTAAGCAAACAAAATAAAGGGAATAAATGTAGCTCTAATGGAGGAACTTTGATTGGTTAGTAAACTCATTTTAAAATCCCCTACATTAAACCTCTACTCTGATGTGAATATATTTCAGTTTTACAGTGTCAATACCATAACACTCAAAAATACATGGCTGCAGTATCTTACCTTTAATCTGCACAATCAAGTAAAAAACAGAAATCATCCACACTGTTGTAGCTGAGTGTTTTGGGGTTTTTTTTAGAGTTAACACAGCTGTTTTCTTATCTAATTTCCCTACTGGCTCTTTAAAGGCCTGGAGGCAATTAAATATCTTTTTAGAGATTTTACAATTTTTGACACCAGAACCTCTACTTTAGTTTCCAGTTAACTGTGAGACCCCAATTACCTCTGAAGATATAACTTTTGTACACATGGACAAAACTTTAATGCATTCTTGGTGGATTTTTTTACAAACAATCCTTAGAGTATGTTTAAAAAATCCTTTTGTTGGTCTGATAAATTCATTATAAACCAAATTCTTGAAGCTCCAGTAAAACCTATAGTCAACAAAGGCAACAGATCTAGGTGCCTTTGACATTTGTGCGCTCCACCACATTAGCACATGCAGAGTCACACAGCGTCTTAAATCACACTTGGTTCATAGGAAACAAAGTGGGCCAAAGTCACGCACCCACATTCATACATGCAAACACATGCCCACAGCTCACAGGCCCATCTGTACAAATATTCACGGACTCTAAAAAACCAACACAAAGCGCTTCAGCTGCACGCACTTTGCCCACATTTTCACACTAACAGATACACTACAGGTCAGCATTTTCTGCTCAAAAAACAAGCTTTGCACTTTGCAGAGATTCATTTAGCACAGGAACATGTGGTTGAACAATATAAAACAATATACTACGATCACATTCAAAAGAAAAAGAAAACATCTTTTGTTATTTTTACTTAATCACTAAAATACATAAATATTCAACATCTGCAAATCATCCAGTGGGATTTTCTTTAAAACATCAGGTGGCATGTATGCTGTTGAAACTGTGAAAACAGAATTACAAGGTGGTTTATCAGATCTTTCACAATGTGTTTATGGTGATAGTAATATTCACACCATCACAGAATCTATAATATTTATTCATTTCAACTAATATTAATTAACTCCAAAAAGGTCCCGTTATTTGTGTGGTAAACTACTCAGTTCTAAATTTATCTGCAGAAATGAGCAAAAACAGGGAGAAAATAAGCTTGAAATAGTGAGAAAAAAACATAGCTGCATTTATAAGAGAGATGAAAGTGATTAACCTCTTCAGAATGAGACACCTAACCTCAGACATTGCCGTTGCCCCTTTAGACAGGTGTGTGCAAGTGAAAGTGTGTTATTTTCTGCACAACTATGCATTAGGGCCCTGCTTATTTTTAGCAAATTAACAGTTTTCTATTTTTTTCCTGGAAATTGTGCAGGAGAGTCTGTGATTTATCTGCCAGGAAGTCTGCCTCCAGGGTCCTGGCCAAACACAGAGCAGCCTTTGTTTAGTCACAACAAGATCAATAAGCAGCTGCTGGGAAATTATTTTACAGCATAAAAAGGTTGCCTATTTATGTGATATAATACAACAGTCAAAAAAAAACTGAGATTGAGAGTTAAATGTTATATATCACTAATCAAGACTTAGTTTAGTAACAATTGGAGTGACTCTTCATAACAAAACATCTGCGTCCCATTAAACCCACGGCAGCCTCAACAAAACAGCTTGTATAATTAATAGGAAGTTGTAAAAAGGTAAATATGTATCAAGTTTTACTTTTCAGCACGAGAAATATGGAGGTTTATCGGAGACAGTTTACAGGTTTTTGTTGCAACTGTGTTTTGACAACTGCGCCGCACAGCAATTCTGCACTGTAAACGTATTTGATGTCGACGCAAATGTCAACACTGTCAAAAATATATAATTTCTGTTTTAAAACTACAGGTATTAATAAAAATTGATTGTAATAATTATAATGCTAGTTTATCAGGAGCAGAAGAGAGAGAACTGTTACAACAGTTATATAAGAAATCCCTGAGCTCATTGTCTTCAGATGAGAATAAAAAAAGAGACATAGATTGGCTCACAAAAGCTTTCTTTCAAATTCAACTTCTGTGCATTTTGTCACATAGCAACCTTGTATTAATAGCAAATAGAGCCCAAATATAAAGTATGAGGGACACGTAGTGACATTTTTTCTTGCTTTTCACAATGAAAAATCTCCATCATAAAATATGGTGATGGTAGCATCATATAGTTGGGTCTTCCAACTCACTTCCCTACTGAAAATCATCCCATGTTTTTTTATTTAATATTTATGTTAGAACAACGTATTTATGTTAGATTCAGACTTGAGTTTTAAGGACAACCTTTGAGAAGACTGAAACTTCACTTCCAGTCTGACTTCTGCTATTTTAAAAAAAATAAAAAATAAAATGTTTTTCAAGACAGTCCTGTAGGTCTGTTAAGTGGTGGAGCTACACCCCTGAAAACATTTAAACTCTACAATTTTACATTACCATTTGTAATAAAATGAAGTGTACTAGTGTGCATTTAAAACATGTACAGTATAACAAACAAGAACTTGTTTTTTTCTGCTCACTTGTGCCCATGTGGTGCCTTACCTCAGCATCTTGTTTCTGCAGACTGTAGGTTTTGTGCAGAGCACGCATTGATGAAACACTCAGCTCCGACTCCTCCAACAGAAGCTCCAAAAGCATCACCAGCTGGTCCGGCGTCAGCTGAGGGGACAAAAAGGTTCATAATACTACAGAAGCTCACTCATAACAGTTACCCAGACACATTATTAAAGATTATACCATCTTCGTACACCAAATAAGCAAAATTACTGAAGCTTTTAAATTAATTTAAATCCTGGATATTGCTCAGTTTCATTTTCTTTTCTGTGCCTTGACAGACGATCTATAGGAAGCAGGCTATTTAATTGAGTCTCTTAAATACAAGACGAAATAGAAAAATATTGCAGACCAGAGATGGTAATTAAATGAGTATGATACTTTAGGGGAATCTTGGGCAACAAGCAAAATGTTGCAAAATAGACAAAAAGAGAAAATGAGAAAAATGAAAACATTAATATCTGAATGTAAGACAGAGAAGTAGGATGAAAGAAAAGATGGATGGATGAGTCCCGTTTAGGATTAAGCAGCACTGTTAGAGACAAGAAACCAAAAAAAAAAAAACAAAACAACTGGAGTCCTATTGTTCAATAATTTATGGCTTTTAAAAAAATATAGAAAAATGTTTTTCAGCAATTTCTGTTTTCTGTCACTTTTATTCTTTTATCCATGAGTAAACAATCTATTTTCTTCAGATGACTAACATCTTCAGAGACAAGTATTCTGGGAAATCATGTGGGCAGAGATATGAGAAAGTGGCTTCCTCCTCTGGGGACAGCTGTGCCCAGCCTTGCCTGCCTTCCCTGATGGGTACGCCCAACGCTCCCAGTCTGGGACATAGTTAATGGCTGAAGGCTCCGCAGAGGCCAATGTGAAAATGAGTATGAAGTTTGTGTGTGACTGAGGGGAAGCAGAGCGAGAAAGACCAACAATACATCCAACTCTGAGTTGGAGAGAACGAAGGACATATGAATGTAATAAACAGCTACCTTTGTAAAACATAAAACAGCCACATTACAACCAGAAACTTTAATGTACTCTGCTGACATTTTATGTGGGATGAAGGGAAGAAATAAATGGTTTTCAAATTCTTTTATAGATAGAAATCTGAAAAAATGCATCATGTGTTTATGTTCAGATTCCCTCAGTAAATACTTTGAAGAATAACCTTTCAGTGCATCAACAGCTGCACTTATTTGGGAGATGTCTCTAACTGATTTTACATCTATGAAATGAAATTCTTTGCATTCTTCTTTGCAAAATTGGTTAAACCCAAGCAAATAGATTCTCAGTTGGATTCAGTTCTGGACTTTGGACTCTGCGGCTGTAATGTTGCTCTACAGCTGGAAGCTGAACCTCCTCCCCTGTTTTCTTCCAGGTTTGTCCTTCATTTAGCTCCAGCAATCATCCCATCAACTCCGACCAGATTTTCTGACACTGCTGATGCTGCCATCACCATGTTTTACCGTGGTGCATTTACGGTGATGTGCAGTTTTCTACCATGCACAGCTTTTTGCATGTAGACCAGAAAAATGCAATTTGGTCTCATTTCATGTGAACAACTTCATCCACGGGTGTTTGTTGCCTCCCCTGCTCTTTATGTTGGTGCATCACATTCAATCTGAATACCATTAAACGAAAAGTTTGGTTGTAATGTTACAAAATGTAAAGGTAGAAGTAGGAACATTTTTGCAAAGCCCTGTTTCTGCTCGGGCTGAGGGAATCACACGTAGACAGACACTGGCAAACAGTCAAGTACCTGCACCGCTGGCCCACATGCACACATCTAAGATCAGCTAACTCCACTAAACATGTGATATCCCGTCTTCCCCTCATCCTCGACTGACTGCCCTCTCTCCTCCCTCCATTTTGTGAAGGCAGACTGTTTTCTGAAGTGGCGTCTCCATCTCTGTTTGGGGCCCACCCCTGATTCCCCCCCCCCACTACTCTTTGAAAAGTAAGGAGTCTGCAGCAATAAAACACCCTGCTCTGGCGGGCGTGTTCACACAACCCTTCCCCGCTCTGTGACTGTGAGGTCCTGTTTTGCTCTATGTATTTATGTTGCTATGGCGGTAATCAATATGTCTGCACTAGTGTCTCCAGAAACAAATTCCTGGTCAATGATGATACATTAGAAGCTAGTTCACATTGTTATTAACCTGTCACACACAAAGACTCACGCGGCGTACACTCCATGGCAGACGTAATTGTCTCCCTTACCAAATGTAACACGTCCATGACAGCAACAAAAACACTCTCCTACACTGTAACAGGAAAACACCCAACTGACAGTACAATTACTAACATACTTAAGGATTATATTTTTTTAAACTTAATTTTCCAGTTTGCTACAAATTACAGAAAATATTGGGAGCTTTTTCCACTCCATTAAGTCTAATGTGAGTTTTTTTTAATTCATTCTCCAAATGGTCCGAACTATATAGCCTTAAAGCATATGAAGTTTGGTGAGGGGAACCTGTTGGTAGAAAGAACACACCCATTAAAAATGATTACTTATTCACTCAACATGTTCCTGCTGTCTATTTCTGGTGTTTGATTCTTTAAATCTTTGGTTTTTATTTTGCAACTTAAAAAAGAAAACAAAAAACAAATGAAGACAACAGATTGAGGATGTTGGGAATTAACTTGATGTTCTCATAACACAATTTTGGAGAGAAGCAAATCCAGATAGGATTTGTTGATCTTTTAGATTCAGTTCTTATAAACATCCATAATCCTCATAATTAATGTTCTGTTTTTTTTTTTTGCTTTTTTTGGAAAGCTACATTTCTTACAGAATTTAGTGTCATCTATTGTTTTTATTCCCCCCGATAAAAATATGGGGGGGAATAAAAATATTTTTCTGGTTGTAAAAATCTTAAAAAACAAAGAAAACTTATTTTTGTTTTTTATAATTTAATATTAAAATAAAATTATGCAGCCTAAATAATTTTTAAAACTCATCAAGATATAATTTCTAAAAGGATTTTCACTGGTCAGATTTTCTTATGTTAAAACAAAGGAAAAAAATGTCCTTTAGGATGGAAAATGTTGGTGATCCTCACAGCAAAGAGAGGAAATACTTCTGTCTGACCACAGGGCTTATATTGTAAAGACATAAGAAAATTCACTGAGGCAGTCATAGCAAAAGCTATGGGTTAAATATTCTCTAAAAGTAAATATATTGATTAATCCCTGCACTATGTTTTTAGAGTAAGGCTTTCACCTGTTTGCCTAATTAAAGCTAAATATTTTTCTTTTTCACCAGGTGTGGTAACTTCAGACCAATATCAATGGAATAAATACACTCCTCCCAGAATGACATGTTTAGAGTTTAAGGTTTTTAGTCCACTTCACCATCGAGACACGATAGTAAGCAGTGAAGATGGACATATGTATATATTTTTAACATCGTCCGGCTTTAAATATTGAAGCTGCAAGCAGGCTGAACAGATGAACCTGAAAATTGAAATATTTATCCATAACTGAAAGAAAAACCAAAAACCTATATCTTTTCCCACACTTACTCAAACCAAGAAAACACCTTAATCAAACTCCAAACTTTTCCAGACAAGCACAAGCTTCCATTATAGCACAAACAACGTCCCAGTGCACACAGTCTGCTGACAGAGGTCTGTTTCACCATCTCTACATTGAGTTAAACTTGGTGAGGACCTTTGGGAAATATGCTGCTGAAATGTCCCCTCGCACACATGACCTCTAAACCTCTACAGAACAATGACACACAAACACCCATGAGTGTAGATGTATGTATAAATACAGACTGGTTAGTTGACTGACAGTTCAATGCTGCACAGCTTTAGACAGGAAGTTATGTCCAGTTTAAAATATGAGAACAACAAAACAGTCGGTTGTGTTTGTTCAAAACCTTATTGGGACCTTTTCTGCTAGAGGAGCCTCTTTATGAACAATAGATGCTGTAATGTTCTCATATGGAAAGACACTTCCCCAGTTTTTGCTGTTTTTAGTGAATCAAATAAGAGGTAAAACATGTTGGCGATAGAAAAGAAGCATCAACATGAATGGACTGCGGTATTTCTATCAGTACAAACTTTCAGAATGACACGAAGACAGAGTGAAAGTTACTTCTGACCCGACGACACCTCCTTTGGAGAGTGTTGAACATGTATAGATTATTTTTCCTTCTCTTCAGCAATCCCTTCTTCGTTATTTCTGTGGCAATGACACTTAGCAGCTGTCTTTCTGTCTGTACAAGGGGGGCTGAACCGTGCCCTCAACCAATTTCATTTTTTATCCACCAGCTACATCCTCTTTGCTAAAGGAGGTCAAACCAAAAAAAAAAAAGCTAACTCAAATGTTTCCTCTTATTACTATAAGACTGATACACACTATGACACAGATGTCATCATCTCATGTTTATTGGCTGTATTTGCTAAGATTGACAAACTAAATACAGCAAGAAAAAATAACTTGAAAATGTCAAATGCCATTAGCTGGGTCTATTAAGGTAAACTTCATTCCAATATTTATTATTATTATTATTATCATTATATATTAACAACCCAATTAACACAAATATAGGAGAAAAATAAAAACAGCTTAGTCTATAGTAACTATATAGCAATAAATAATTAATAAAAAACAAAATGATGTGCAAAAGCAAAAGAATGCTTTTAATAAGGTTTTGCATCGCCAAGGTATCAAACAAAAAGATCTAGATCTAAATCTAGAGCCCTAATGGGAACGGCCTCACGCATGTTTCTAAATGTCTAAATGTCACACATTTAAGATCATAATTTAGGAGGGCAAAGAGTCCACTTTCCCCTTAACTAGGTGTTCCTCGCAAAATTTCTAAAAATAAAATAAAATAAAGATCAAGAGAATATTGTGATGAAGTACCCAATAGCCAATAAGCATTCACTAAGAGTTTCAGAACAACTCTTGGGTGCAATTGCACAAACGTTATGTTTAACTTGAGGAATGACACAATAAATGAACCATACTAACAGTGTCGTTTGGGAGTGAAGATATCATGATGTGAGGTTGTTTTTCCCACATCTAATACTAGCACGTTTATTTGAGTGAAAAAGAATGAAGGGAGAAATCAGGGTGGATCCATCAGCTCAACAATAAGTCAAATACCCGACTTAAACTGAAAAATCTATGGATAAAACTTAAGAACAGAGTGTAAAGAGGATGATCCATGAATGTCAAGATAATCAATTCAATTTATTTTTATTTATATAGCGCCAATTCACACAGTCAGATTAGTTAAAAGTTTTCAATCTAGGGAAAACAAGCTGATCGCATTGACTCATTAATTCAACAGCAATCCCTCACACCAAGCATGCATGTTAGTGACAGTGGAGAGGAAAAACTCCCCTTTAACAGGAAGAAACCTCCAGCAGAACCAGGCTCGGTGTGAGCGGCCATCTGCCGAGGCCGACTGGGGTTCAAGGAAGCAGACATACAAAGAGAAGCAGAGATATAAAAGGTAACTGTCATCCAGCTCCACAGGCACCCCGTCCAGGAAAGACACAGCCAGGAAGACGAGCTCCAAGCCAGCTCCCATGTCAGAGGATGAAAGAGAGCACCCCAGGTTGGTCACAGTAAGAGAAACAGGACTACACTGAAAAACAGGCCAAATTCCAACAACTATGAACAAAGGTGTGATATGAGGACGATTGAGCAATAATCACAGCAGAGTAAAAGCTACTGAGAAACAAACCCTAGTAAACATGTTTAATACTAATTCACTATAAGATTCCACTTTATTACATATACTTTATGTATGTTCATTTTATTTTAGTATTTTAGGATTTACCTGAGTTTTTAGTGTGAAATTAATATAAACTGAACAATATATTCACTGGGAAAATGTTGATCTGGTAAACACTTGATTTCCCTGCTGTTGAAATAGCTTTTTCAGTTCCTTTATCCTCATTATTCGTTGGCTTTTAATAGAAAATGATGTTCTTAAATGGAATGCATGCAATCAAATTTATTCTTAGTTGAGGACAAATTATAAGGAAAAAAAATAGTCACAACAAATGAAGACAGATAAAAAGTCAACCAGACTAACTATAAAAAAAAGACAATTTTTTTTTTCTGTTAAGGTTAAAAGACGCTATAAAACCCCTTGAGTCAAATTTGTGACTTGTGACATTATACAGTGAGTAGAATTTGACTAGAATTGACTTGACTTTAAAGTAAGACAGATGTTTTTGTAATTCCTTCCCCCCCTGCACCTACTGGGGGTGCAGGGTTGTCCTTCTTGTTCAGCCAAACAGCAATATGGGGGTCGGAGACACTGACTGAGTATGACATTATAAAAGCAAACTGTAATGTCTGAGAGGCCGCTGAATCGTTCGTGCATGTGTGCGTTTGTGTGTGGTGCCATTCAGTCACTCGCCTGCCTTTTATTTCTGCCTGACCACAAGCTCGTAAAAACACATTCTGGCACCAGCAGCTAAAGGACTCGGCCCGCCCTCCAGGTACTAGGGTTTCATTCTTTCTTTCACTCAGATCCTTTTCTTTTCTCTCTTCTGTTGCCTCTGTCTCTAAGGCCGTCTGCTGTCTGTCTCTATTCCAGATCTTTTCATTACATGTTTTCAATGAGGCAAAAACTCCTGCGTTTGGCTCAGCCAGTAAAACGCTCCCCTCTTGTCTTCCTTATAGCTTTTCTCTTAGCTCCACACATGGGGCCCAGAACACCTTTCACATTAAAGTGTAGATGCACACACAGATGTGACAGCTTTGGAAATTAGCCCTTACAGGTGATGGAAAAATCTTTAATAAAAAGGTTCACTCCTATATTCTGTTATTTTTTAACTACACACTACCTTGCAAAAGTTATTTTCTTGAACCACTTAGAACAATCTTTAGTGTATTTTACTGGGATTTTATAGGACAAAGCAGTACATAATTGTAAAATGGGAACTAAAATTTGAATTGCGGTGTGCACTAATGTGTGAAACGCATTCAGGGAAACCAACTGCCTTCAGATGTCACCTAACTGGTAAAAGAAGTCCTACCGAAACTATGAGGAATCTCAGTTTAAATAAAACTGATCTCTGAGAACCAATGGCATCAGTAATTCAAAGGAAAACACCAGGTACATTCAAATCACCTTAACATCAGCATATCTGCTCTGACACAAATAATTGGCAGTATCATGATGCGGAGAAGTTTTTCTTAACTATGTCAAAGTTCAGGATCCAGGTAGTACAATTACCCTAAAGGTACAGCTTTAATTGAATAGTTTAGATCAATGAATATCTTAAAGTCCAAATCTAAATTCAATTGAGACAAACTGATTATCAAAGATGTTCTCCATCCAGTTTAACTGAACTTGAGCGGTTTGTGAACTTAAATCAAGAAAAGATTTCAGTTTCAAGTGCAAAGCTAAAAGAGACATTCCCAAAAGTGAACTAAAAGCCAGATATCGTTTTTACTTTCATTTCAAAATGAAGCACTACTTTTTCTTGCTCTGACACAAAATCCCAGTAAAGTATATTAAAGTTTGTGACTGCTGCATGTAAAGGTTTTAGGGTTACTTATATTTACTTAAAGATCATATACCATAAGGCTGTTTTAGCAAAAAGGCCCTATTTGTCAACTGTCCTCGCGGAAGCATCCATGGTAGATTTTAATCAGGTAATGTAAGGATGTTATAAATATAAAAGGTGGCTACAGACAAGAAAATACTCCTCAACTCTGCAGTCTTAGTCTAAAAGGACAATAAGATAGGCTGCTCATATAGAATTTGCAATCCAATTTCGGGTAATGGGTCTGAGCTCAAACAGACCTACAGGAGATACTAAAAGGTTATCTATCCCTCACCATGCTACCATTTCAACTTGGGCAAAGGAGCCGCCTGTTTTTCTATCATCTTAACAAATGATGTCACACGTACTGTTTCAACAGGACGGATGACCTCAACGATGACAGTCACCTCCAACTGTCTATCTTTAATTGATCATTAATGACGCTCATTCAGTTTGATGAAAGCTCCAATAAGCAACTGCAGCAGCCACAGATAACAGAATAAGGTAAAAGATTGTGTGCTTACAAATCTTTCTGTTCCAATCAGTTTAAGGATTAATCAAAACATACAAAAAAGAAGGACGAAAACAGACAAAAAAAACAAACAAAAAAAGCTTTAGATATATGACCTTGCAATCATTGTTGTTGGGATCAATTGTCTCATTAATGTTTTTCCAAACAAACACGAGCTGACAATAAAGCCACTGTCGGAGCTTATCTCCAGTTTTTAACGTGATGGAAACAAATACGCAGGGCTTGGACGATACACAGCTAATCTTTAGAGGCCCCCAGGAAAACAAAGCCTGCTCTGTGAGCTGGCTACATCTAGCATTTTAGCATGTGATTATAAGTTTTTTATCAGAATATGGAACTTCTGACTAACCTGTGTCCAATCTGTGATCACCGTAACATCAATTGGCTATTGGGTTTTGGACATCAGCAAATCCAAAAAGCAGCTGTGAACCAGATTTTAAGCTAGAAAACATCCTGTTTGTGGGATTCATGGCTAAACAACAGAAAGGTAGATGTGATAGCATCATGCTTTTTACAGCAGGGAGAGAAACAACGAATACTTAGAGCTAAATACAAGACAACCCTGAAAAAAAAAAACAACTTCTGACGTTCTACAAAATTATCCCTAAAGGGATGAAGGTTCACCTTCCAGTAGAAAATCCCTCAACCTTTAACCAGAACAACAACAGAATGGTTTGGATCAAAGCATATTAACCTTCCAGAACGGAAAAGTCAAAGTCCAGACCTAGCGAGTAAAACACATGTCAAACAGTAAACACTTCAGAACCATAGAAAACACCCACCAACAGGGATGCAGATGGGATATCATGTTTGCCACTGCTTTTTTGAATTTATTATTTGCACCCACAGAAGGTGGGGTGTTTGTTACATAAAATCTCTATCTTCCTGCATTTTGGAACTGATCAGGAGGGCAATTAACGTGTTTTCTCTCCTACTCATCATCGCTCTGACTCATGACTACTTCGCACACATATACACACAGACACACACACACCCACACACACACACACTCACACACGCATGTCTTTGGAAACAGGGGGAGTTTAATTAATCTATGGCACTTTGTGCATCGACTCATGCTGCAAATCTGAGCGTCTCCAGTGGATGCCTCCTTCTTAATGTTCCTCCTCCTCCTCCTACAATCCAGAGTGTGCCTTCCCCAATGGAGAAACACACAATTTCTCAAATGGAAAGGGCACAGGCCTCAAATTAATCTTTTTACCTTTTTCACTCACAGTTCCCTGATATGTTAGTTATGGTCACTATCTAGGCTTCTCCTAATCTGAAGGAATATAAAAAGAAAGATTTTCTTCCAATCATTTTCACCTAAAGGATTAATAATTCCCTTTGGTCCGAAAGAAGATCTTTTAATTTTCCTTGCAAACAGGTCTTAATTGTTGTATTGATGTTTTGGTAGCAATTGGAATTTATATTTAAAGATACAGTCTCCAGAATGAATAAAAATATTTATATTCATTTTATCTACTGTAACCAGAAAGAGCCACAACAGAGGATTCAGTGGTGGCCTTTATGCTTCCCTGCACCACCACCACCCTTAAGCCTTTGAAAGAGATGGAGCTTTGAAATAAAACTGGAACAAAGAGACTCCTGTTTGTGAGTGAGAGAGAAAAATCTGTAGCATTTGTAAGCCTGTGACACATCCAAACAGCTGGACGTCAGTTTAAACAAAGAGTGAGGTGAGCGGACAGGATGGTGGAGAACAAGCCTTCTTTTGTAGGGCTGCACAAAGATGATGTCAGGAAAACAAGCAGTTCTGTGAAATTCTATTTGTGTATAAGATCTAAATACTGTTGCATTGAAATTATTGATAAACATTTTTGCACTCCTTGCAGAATATTTGACACCAATATAAAGTTATGCAATAGGCTTTTAGAAAGTAAAGAGCAAATGTTCTCATAAAATTAAATTTCTCTCTCTGCAACAGAATCCCAGCAGGAACTAGGAATTAAAATTAACAAAACATCAGGGCTGCCAGAATAATCTTCAGAGTATGGGGATCTTCAACTGTTCTGAATATTAAAAATTGGATTGAGTTAATGTGTCATATGCTGGCTAAGATAAATAATGACATAGAAAACTTCATGAACTCCTGGAACGGTTTTCTCTCTTGTAATACTGGGACAAGAAAACTCCTTTGATGAACTGCTGTGTGATTATCTCTGCTTGCTATGGTTGTTTCTGATAACATTGAGGATATTTGTATATGCCAATTTTCTTGTGAAAATTTTTGTTTTATTAGATATATATTGACCTGGTGATTTAAAAAAAAATTGTTTTGCTCTGTTCTATTTGTGGTTTTTATTTTATTGGGGGGATAGGGAAGGTTTGGAGACGTTGTATGTATGTGTTCTAAAATAATATTGATAATAATAAACACTTCAATATAAAAATTTAGCAAAACAAGGTTTATTTTGTCATGTTTTACAAGCTGTTAACCAGTTTATTTCAAAATCCAAAATAATGTTTCCATAAAATACTTTTATCATCTTGCCTTTAGGAACCTATGACTTTTTAAATGTATTTTATAAAACACTTCAGAGATATTAAGAAATCTTCGAATGTTTATGTTGTTCTCTAGTCATTCTTTAACCACATTTGTACAATGCCACCATTAAACGTGGACCAGCTTCCTGTCTGAAGGTAGAGTTGTGGTCAAAAGTTTACATACACTTGTAAAAAAAATAATGTCATGGCTGTCTTGCATTTCCAATAAGTTCTACAAGTCTTATTTTTTTGTGATAGAGTGATCGGAACACCTACTTGTTTGTCACAAAAAACATTCATAAAGTTTGGTTCTTTCATAAATTTATTAT
>JAUZNJ010025113.1:0-16785 GCA_034780135.1 Jordanella pulchra | reverse complement strand
AATATATCAATTAGATTATGGAGAAGTGTGATTCATCCATCAAAGCAAGGGCATCTACAGCTTTACCCCACTTCATCCGATGCCTTGATTTGCACTTGGCGAGGTATTGCTTCAATGCAGCTACTCGGCCATTGTAAACCTATTCCATGAAGCTTTCTATGCAATGTTCTTGACGAACCAGAATGAAACATCAGGGTTGGAGGCAATATGAGTCTCAGCATTTGTTGTCCCGTCTCCATCAGTTTAAGTGGCCTACCACTTCCTGGTTAATCTCTTTTACTTTGGCAATGACACCAGTGGCATTTGATAGTGTAACATTTGACAGCAAGGATATATAATTGATGGACTTGTTGTACATTCTATAATAGTTCCATACTGGAACTCTCTAAGCTCCTGAGAGAGACCTTTTCTACCACAAATGTATACAGAAACATTGTGCATGCCTGGGTGCTTGATTTTTCCGGCCATGGAAGGTATTGCAACCTGATTTTTATTATTTGGAAGAGCTAGACAATACTTTTGACGACACACTCTTTATAAGCAATTTATACTTTCTATATTCCTCTGTCCCTAACACCAGTAAACAAAAAACAGAATACAGCTAAAAGTTTGACACGTAAAGTCTTGATATATCTGTAATAACTGATTTATGGCTGTTTAACTGAGTGTGAAGTGTGAAGAGTAAAAGGCAGCCGGAATCCCCTGCTGTACCTGAAGTACCCTCTTAGTAAATAGATTGCTCTTTATGTTTGACTAAGAGACCAAATGTTTACTCCTTGTCCATCTCATGTGAATTTTAGACTTGTATTGTCTCATTCTAATTCTTCTGGCTTGTACTTTTATACAGTACAGAGCCTGCTGTGGGTCTTTGGGGACTTTATCTTATCTTTCTGCTTCCAGCGTGAACAAGCCTAGAAAGCAAACCTAGAGCTGTTTGCTGCTTTTTTTTAAAGTCTTCCACTTGTAGTGTACTGCATTTCATGCACATTATAAAAGCGTTTTCAAACTTCTTTTGAGACCCCTTTGAGAGTTAAAACGAAAAAAAAACATGGATATGGGAAAAGGAATTACCATTTTTAAATGTTTGACATGCAAAGGTATTTGTAACTAAATTTATGAATTGTGGGGTTTTTTTATCGTCATTTAGAAATACATTTGAAAATCAGTGTTCAAATGGCAGTTTTAAATTTTAAATTAATAAAGCAAAACGTACAATTCTGCTTTATAATCCAATTTAAAATGTGCAATCACAAAACACTTTTCAAATTGTGTGTCTGGTTCAGTAGTTTTAGTCTGACTCAAATGCAGGGAACATAGGTTTGAATCCTGGTTGGATCAGGAAGGAAATCTGGTGTAAAAACTTTCTCAAGTCTGTGACTTTTTAATATTTACTTGCTGTAGGAACGTCTGAATAAGCGTATAAACCAAAAGGACATAAACAAACCAATTTGTCATGCTTTTATTTCTTTTTTAGAGACTCATTTGATCCTCTCCAGTGCATGGCTCAGGAAAGAAACATTGACATATAAGAATGCAGAATCTCTGGCTCTGGTCCTTTCCATCTTTAACCCCTGACATGGTATGGAATATTGAGATTGTTTGGATTCCTTTGATTGTTTAGGATTTTGAGTAAAAAATCTTTATGTGAAAGGCCATAAATTAAGAAAGAATATATGGAGATTTAATGAGTAAATCATACTAACAGACTAACAGTACATACATATTACAAAAAAAAGAAAATACTAAGATAAGTGGGGATTTTTTTGGACATTCCCTAGATTACAAATATTTCTAGCCTCTTCTTTTAATTTTATGTCAAAATGTTGATATTGTTTAGGCATGCAGTGTTCAAGGATGATTTAATAAAGACTGATGAGTTAAGCTGAATGAGAGCGTTATTTGCAGACATTATTAAAAATGTACTATATGATTTTAAAAGTTCTTCATTGGAAACTTTCCACAAAAGGCCACCTTTTGGGGGCTAGTGCTACTGCTATTAGGTAGATGTTACAGTATTTTATAAATTAGTTTGTTAGGAATAACTAAATTGTGTGCATATTGTCCTTAAAAAAATTTTCTAATTGTTTGATACAATATTACTTCATTTTCAGCAATGTTTTACAGTCAATTGTTCATTTCTACTGATCAGTTGCCACTTTATTTTAGCAAATTGCTTTCTTTATCATCACCCATTTACAGAAAAACATACAACTAGATCACAAACACACCAAGTGGAAACTTTTTTTTTTCATCTTTGAACTTGGTGATTCTTCTATTAATTCTGAGAGTGCCACAGCTGTGGATCTTGAATCCATACCGAACAACCCTGCTTCTTCCCCCGCATGCATCAAATACTGTGCTTATCAGGCACCAAATGTCTGGAGGGGCACCAAAAAACATTGGGTTTCAGTGTTTGATAGGCACCTATTGAAATGTATTTATTTCACTGCATAGCTGAGTCCTGTGTTTGGTATCACACAGTTGTTTATACTCCTGTAAAACTTCCAGGTTCTGTTGCAATTTCAGTTAAATCCAATGCAGAACCTGGATGGTAGACTAATTATACACTGACAGGTTAGTGTTTATGTGTTAGGGCAATATCAGGTAAACTTAATTCCTGTCCGGATCCAAAGTTCTGTTTTATGAGTCAGCTACCAATCCAATCTAACATCCTTCTCTTATATGTCTCTGTTGCTTGGCAAGTGACCTGTGGGCATGGCTTTTTCACAATGACTGTGGTAGCAAGCTAATGGAAGCATTTGGTAAGAGTTTAGTCCAATAAAGCAAAAGTAGTGTAGTTTTCAAGTCTTGTTTAAACAGGAAATTCCCCTGGATTTTCATTAGAGAAATAAGAAGAGGATTAATTTAATCAAATAGAAAGAATGTTGGACAGTAGTTCATTTATTAATTAGCAACTCCCTTGAGCCGAAGGAAAGTAAACAGGAGAGGGAAAACTAAGAGAGGAACCCTTTAGGTCATCGTTTCCTTTTTTATGTCATTAAGCCTCTCGTAAGCATCCTTTCAGTTAAGATATCCTGGAGGAAATGCTTATTATAGAGCAAATTATTATTTATCAGGAATTTATCTGGCAACAAACTCTAGCTAAATGTGGTAAATCCCCCCGAGGAAACTCTAAATAACAGATGATATCCACAATGGATGACTAAGCACTGTGACTAAGGAGCATATTTTATTTTCCATTACTATGTTGCAACTTCATGTCTCATAATCAGGTTACCACAAAAATCTTTTTTTATTTGCTTGACATATGATTTTATCTTTATGACTAACAATGCAGGTTTCTTTTGAGTGGGAAATTTAAAAATGGCCATGTTTGTAATTGCGTAAAGTTGGTTGAAATGTTATGCACCAGAAAAGAAAATTAGAAACAAGAAAGGTAAATTATTACAAAATTCAATTTATAAATGTAGGGTTTGTTTAAGAATAATATACAACAGTTTTAATAGATTGTGAATAATATCTTTAATAGAAAAAGTGTAATATCTAACTAAACAAAGTACTGCAAGGGACATGAAAAATATTTGTGGTGTCGCAAATGTAAAACATACATAAAGTATGACCAAAATTGGATGATAAAATTAAAATGAAAAGCATGAATTTACAAAACCAGGTCATTATTGCCAGCTTTAGTATTTTTGCAAAATATTTTAAAAGCATCTTAAGTATCTTTTCTTTAAAAGAAAATTCATTACGTTCTTGTTTAGGGAGTAATAACTGTATAATTTTGCTCATGATCAACATATTACATTAAATGTACCTTATGTCTATCCTTGGTTGCCTTTTATGTTAATCAAGTTCATAATAGTAAAGCTTGCACCACTAAACAACTGTTCTTGCTAATGTTTACCACAATGCAACAATGTTAACAGGCATTGCACAATGATTTGCTTAACTACAAATGTACATTTCCTGCATTTAAGTGCTATTTCTTCTGCTAAAATAATTGTGTAGTTTCTTTTTAGCTGACAAATCCAAAATGAACCCCCTTTTCAGTCTACAGCAATGGATGTTCAGTAGCTGACTAGGGCTGGTAGAAAGGAATTGAATAAGTGACCCATTTTGAGAGATTTTTTTTTGTATCCATAACCATGTAACATTGTGTTACAAAAAAAAATAGTCAAACTTAAAGGAATAGTTCAGATTTTAATACATGAAGTTGTGTGAAACATTCATCATCTGTTCAGTAGCTGAGATTTAACAGTGTCCTTAACATAACAGAGCTTCCTGCTTAATTCATGTAACGTACCAGAGAAGAAATAGTTCCAGTAAGGCACAGGGGCACCAATAATCAGAGGTTTCTAAGCTAAAAAAAAAAAATTATTAATTTGTTTTGTTAGATTATTTCAACAATTTTAAGACACTCCAGAGCTATGTCAGACCTTAATATCAACTGGGACTATTTTTCAGCCTTTATTACTCCACCACTTAGGTTTGAAGAACATTTCCAGAAATAAATAAAACAGCTTATCAACACATCGAACAGGTTAATGTTGTTTACGTAATTTAACTATTAGGCCATTATTAGAGATGGAAAATATGTACAAGCCCTACTATATACTGTAAATATTGTTTATATATAACTACAGTGCAAACATCAGCTCAGGTTCATGACAGAGCCCCTAATCTCAGCTGTTATAAACAAGATGATGAGAATAAGAAAATGTAAGAAATATTGATATAGGATGAAGTGTGGAATGTTCTCAAGAGGTTTGTGGGTAGCCTTTAAAAAGACCATTTTAATTTAACTCTAGAAGGACTATTTCATGATCCAGCTGTCCCTCTCCTGTTTGCCTGGCAGGCTTCTCCGATCCACCGCTGTCCTTTGAGCTAGCACTGGCAAACCGCCGCGTCTCGTTTGCTTTTGCTTGCCTTGAAATTTGCCTGGGCAGTGAAAGTGATTCATGCGGCCTCCAGTAGGATCCGTTATGAACAACAGAGGGAAGGTGAGACGATGTTCTTGATCTCAGACAAGAGTAGCAGGAAATCAGTCTGCTGCACCAGCAGCAAAAGCTCCAAAACTGGGACAACATGGTCAGATGGAGCAACGGATCAGAGCCACCTCGTCCCAGTTCCATATGGTTCTGGTAACACCATGGAACAAGTAACTCAGCAGCATTAGGCTGCGGGTGTGCATTTGTTTAACAGGAGGTCAGCTTTAATGGAAATACATTTGGGGCTTTATGCATACAACCCTATAAGACGACAGACAGAGCTTTTAGTATTTTGCAAAAAGGAAGTTATAAAAACCTAATTTTCTTAATGTGCAAAGACATGTAGTAAAAGCTTGAACTATAAACACAAATAAAACGTGATTAAAAAAATCTGATTACTCATTCAGGCAATCATAAAACGACAAATAAACATAACGGTGAAGATTAAAAAAGACTGATGCATTCTATCATGTAGATCTTAGAGTAACATGTGCTGTATTGGTCCAGCTAAGATCATAAGTAGAACTTTCTATGTACTTAACTCACCATCACCATGCAGACACATTTTCTACATCAGAGATGCCGTGAGTCTATTTTCTGCATTCTAGTTTTGTGGAGAAAGGCAATAACCTTGTTGCCTTTCCTGCAGTTCACTCAGACATGATCTTGATCAATGAATTGGCTCTGTATAGACTGGGACTGCTGTTCCTAGGCGTCATTGCACTCGTTTGTGTAGTCTATCCCCCCAGCTCCTATGACCCTCCACACACTTCTGAGACCTCCAAGAGTCTAGTTAGAATAGTTAAACGACTCACTGATTGCTGATAAGTACATGTAACCTCTCTTTTTCTTATATACTCTTACCCTGCTTTAGTTTCAGAGGTACTCTCTATGCCTGTGTGAGTCACCTCGAGGATAAGATAAGCAGCAGCTAGAGCACCAGTTACAGTCACTCAATTGTTAAGTGATCAAGCATCGAGATGACATCATTATGCGCTGAAATATTAGCCGAGTCCGACACTATCTGCCCAGACCCCCGTTCCAGTAATTTCTCTCAGGTTCCTCTTTGCATATTCATTGACAGTGTAATCTCCTTGACGTGCACCCAAGGGAATCAGGAGGATAACCTCAAGAGTTCATCTGTGCCTGTGTTTATTTAGGCCTCTGTATAAAAGTGGGTATTGGGGTGCCGAGTGGACGAGCCTGGACTCATCTGAGTGTGTGCATACATGATTTATGTATTCTATAAGCAGAAACTGATGGGCAGAGATGACCTTCCTTTAAGTTAAAGCTTTTTTCTGATTTGTAAAATTAACTTTGTGGTTCGCAAATTATATTTAAGACAAATAGAATAGAATAGAATTGAACAGAATAGAATAGAATAGAATAGAAATAATGAAAGTTCTTTAAAAGGCATGCAGCAGAAGATTAAAACAGAACAAAAATGATGCATAATAAGATCATGAAATGTGGAATCCAATTGGATGATTAAAAACTGTACTAAATGCACATATAACAACTGTCTAGGAGAATATAGATACATTGCATAAGTTGTTGTGGTTTCGCATGGTGACCACTGACGTTTTTATTTGTTACTGTGATTGAATGAAACCAAACTTTAGTACAGTGAAGGTACCCAATAGGTGTCACTTCGTCCAATCAGTTTGGAAGACTCTTCTGAATTTTCCTCCTTGCCCTAAGCAGATTCAGTGGGAGCAGACCCAGATTCATGATGTGCAGAACTAAATCGAGAGGGCTACACAGTATCAGTTGGGCTCTCTTAATGAACTTGTTGAGATGAAAATGGCTATAAACCTATTCTGGCAGTTGCTAAAAGGAAAGATCTGCTTTCATGCTCCTTTGTGCACCTATAGCGCGGTAATAGTAAGATGTGTAGGAATCCTCTGAAGCAAACTGTCTTACAATCCCTTTTAACTGCTACAAACCCCATACTTATTTCTATTGCACAACGATACAGATGTGTGTAAATGTACATTTGTTTTACTTTTGAAATAAAAACAAAAACTATACCTACATCTTTGTGAATGGTAAAAACACTCCTGGTACAACAATTGAAAAATAGCTGAAATTAAAAATTCAGCTGGTAAATAAAGTGCAAAGAGTCTAGAGACAAATACATGTTGTGCATCCTAATTAAAAGGGTTAGTCAGATATTTCAAGAGATAGTTTAGGATTTTCTAAAGTAAAGATATTGGAGTCACTAATTAACAGCATTAACTTTCCTAAAATCTTCATTTAGTAAAACCTAGAAGTTATTAGAGCTGAGATGACAGAAAGTAGTTTCCTAACATTTTAAATCCCCTGTAATATCAACACTTTAAATCAGCTCCTATGAAAATTTGAGACCATTTAAAAGGCAGTACTCCTTGAATGGCTGTTTTCACAGAGGCCTATCATTTTCTATTGTTTAAATTTAAGATTTAAGACCAGTTGCACCACTTTGAAATTGCATAAATGAAATTTATAAAAACTCACAGAGAACAAATCACAAGTATTTTATTAGATCAGTTGGCGGATGTCTGGAGAAGCAGTACAGTAATTACATCTCTACCGGTTGCTTTGAGTCCCTTCTAAGTAAATCTATTAAACTACATGAGTGCTTGTTATATGGCTGATTGTGCCAGCAGTACTTCCTTGTTTTTTTTTTCACTACTTCCCTTTTAGCCCTTGGTTAACCTAATTAATTTTGACAAGTCAGTTGATTAACATTAATTTTCATATTGACTGTAATTAAGAAATGTGAAAAGAAAACCAGTGCTGTCATTGAGAAAATGTGGAAAACTTCTAAAGGACAAAACCAGCTGTTAATGTTGGAGCTATATCTGACAATATTGTGATCCGAGATGTTAGTGTTCTCCAAATCTGAACACAGCGCTACGTTTGTTATAATGTAAGACACTATCTGAGATTTTGGAAGAGGATAAAATGCAATGCAGTCCTGCAAAAAAATCCTTTCCTTTCTCAAAAGAAAGAAGGAAATGGCCTAACTTACACACGGGGAAAAGAAAAAATGCATGATTAGAGCAATGAATCATTGAGATCTAGAAAATATGAATATAGTGTATTTCTGAATACACTATATCCCATTTTTTCAATTGGCATGCATGGGCTGTACTTTACCAATATTACACCCACTATGGCCCATATCAAGTAATGTGACAGACCATGTGTTTACACGTGCTGTGCATGAGGTGTTTGATTATCAAAGGCTTAGAAACATAATTATATTTATTCATTCAGATTCTCTTTATGTCTTAACTATCACATCACCATTTCAATTTTAGAAGTAAGATAATGTGAAATAAAAATTACTCACAGTGTCATTACCAGGAGTAAACTGTTGCCTTACTGCAGTGAGTTTGTAGAAAGGTAGAGAAATAATAGCACGTAAGGTTAACATGTGGTAAGATGGGCTTCCTGTTTTAGATTTTCACCAACTTAGATAAAAAAACTTAAACGGAAATTTACTTAAACACTAAGTATCATAATTGATGTTCCCTAATAAATTTACTCTGAAGACATCTTGTTGACAAAATAGGGAAAAACAACCATGGTCTCTTGTGAAAACACAGATATTCCTTCATATATTACTTATTTTTACTTTCTTAAAATGAGATATACGCAACTGAGGACATTCTCGGTTTAATCTATTTGAAATTGCTAAAGCTTAAAAAAGCTTAAAATAAAATCTAGTAGTGAACTTTCTACTTCTCAAAAGAAACTGTCATACCATATTATCTTTTAGCTAAATAAGGGGAATAAACTCTTCATTTAAGCTAAGTCCAAGCGTTGCATTACCCATGAGTCAACCTTTAACCTTTAGTTTTACAAAGATAATAAGGATTACACCTATGAATGATAACATAGCAACAAAACTAATCAAGAAATGTGTGGAAATACATTTTTGCAATTAAACCCAAATTTATCCTATCCAATAAGCAGTGCTAGTTTGTCTTTACAATTGATGCTAGAGGCCTGTTTTTGACAATTTGGTCACAGACATATTTCAGTTGGAGAAAATTCTTCATGCTTCAAATTAAACCATTATATTAACTTTTTAATTATAAATGCTTGCAACTAACAATAATCCATATCTTTCACTACTCATGTTGCATCTTTCTTAAACAATAAACATCTCCAATCAGCTGTTTATCAAATCTGTTACTAGTAGCTTTTTAACTGCTCTTTGGAAGTAAGGTTACCTTTTTAAGAGAGATAGATAAGATGTATTTGGTCTATAAATACTGTGTTTCTTTTTATTGAAATTATTTCAAAACACGGAGGAGCTATTGTGCAAAGGAATGTGTTAAATAATATTTAATAAACATAAAAATGTTGGCGTTCTAAAATTAGCACCAATAGGCATCCTTAATGAAATATAATTTTAATGTGTCATTGTCATGAGTTCCTTCTACCTTTGTCTTTATTTATGTTCTGAAATTTCCTGCCTTTGCTAAACTACCATTAATTGAAGTCAACAGTTGTTGGACTTATGAAAATACATTTAATGACTCAAAAAATAAGCTTTTAAAAAGAATCACAAACTTTAGCATTTGTGCATCTATTTTGCAAGTCTAATTTCTCCTGATTGTGATGAAATAAAGATTCCTGACAGGAGAATCTAATGTGATGCTAAGTCATGTTCTTAAGATCTTTTTACCATTCTAAATGGTCTCTCATCTCTATTTATACGCTGCTGTCCTGCTGGCAACACCTGCCCGTGTCTACACACAATGTCAATTTAATAAGGAAAGCATAAACAGCCTGCTATTATTCATCAGCATGGGACTGACCACATGTAAGGATGTCCCTGATTTATATTCAGAGTCACACTGAAGCCCAAAAGGTTTTTCTCAAGATCCAGTCAAAAGCATGAGGACAATTCAAAACATATAGCTTGCGACCTAAAATAGCAGTAAGATCTTTTGGGTTCAATGGTAAGTTTTTTGAAACAGGTTTGTTTGGAGTCATTATGGTTCTTACCTGACACATTGAGAAGCATAATTTTAGTTTATAAAATCAGGTAGAAATGTGAAATCAGAGATAAGTGGTTGCAGAGCAGAATGATGGATGGAAAACTGTTAACATTTATTATTTATTTTAAGTCTTGCCACAGGTTTGTGGCTGAGTCTGCCTGTCTGTGCTTTACACCAGGCAAACGCTGTATGCTGAGTTATACTGCAAAGAGTCAATCACACTAAACTCTGCGATCAGGAAATTCAATTCTTGATTCAGATACCGCAGCGTACAGCCAAACCTCCTGTTTGCAGAAAGACTTTGCTTATCCACACAGTCTCGGCAAACCGATGCGTCTCTTCATTTGTTTTAATGATTTGGATTGCCAGCAGCACCTGCACCAAAGCTGCAAAGCAGCTGCACTATGTTCAGTTTCAGTTTCAGTTTGGCATTTTCCCCCTAATTCACACAGACTTCGTGAATTAGGCTCTGCACATCCTAATTTTCGTCACAAATAGCAGCTTCTTTTAATGTGTGGTAGTTCCTACTGACTCTTTTGCACTGCAGAATAATGGACAGCTCTCTGAGGTCTACACTCCTACATCTATATACAAAAGAGGTTGACAAAGCCTTCAGCTGATCCAAAATGCTGCAGCCAGAGTTCTGATGAAAATTAAAAACAGAGATCACATTTCTCCTATATTAGCTTCTCTTTATTGGCTTCCTATCAAATCCAGAATAGATATCAAATCCTCCTTGTCACATATAAATCCCTAAATAACCAAGCTCAGTCTTATATTAGGGATCTTATTGTTCCTTATGTGCCTAACAGAGCATATCGATCCCAATCTGCAGGTTTACCTGTGGTTTCTAGAATTTCTAAAAGTAGCACGGAGTGTAGATCTTTCAGTTATCAGACTCCTCTCCTGTGGAACCAACTATAAGTTTTAGTCTGTGAGGCAGACACTGTGTCTGCTTTTAAGGCTAGGCTTAAAACTTTTCTTTTTCATAAAGCTTATAGTTAGTGGCTCAGAGTATATTGAGCTATCTCTACAGTTATGCTGCAGTAGGCTTAGACTGCAGGAGGACATAAAGACCACTTTTCATCATTCTACTTCATTCTGTCTCTGTTCTTCTATTATGCAGTATTAGTTAGTTTAACCTTAACTTTAACTTTCTCTCTGCTTTTCCTGTCATAGTGGCATCTTTTGGTCTGCTCCTGTTTGGCTGTGACATTGTCCTGTAGAGAAATATCAGCTGGGCTGCCGCCATCAATGCTTTTGTATATTCGTAGATGTTTGAGCAACATTTATAAAAAAAACAAATATATTTTGTATGCATTCCTGAAGATTGCAGTATTCTGTTGTCAGTCACCAATCTTTTGACATTTGTTGAAGTGCAATCTAACTAGCAAAATTTTTATTCCTAACATGACATGTATAAAAAGCCTTGAATCTAATTTGTTGTAGTTGCTCTTTGACATCCCCATGAAACATGAAAAAGTTACAGAATTCTCTCTCTCTCTACATATCATTGGCATTATTTAAAGAACCTCTGAGACTACTTGTAGAATAAGATGTGATGGTGAGTATCTACAAAGAAAGTAATTATTTCTTCTAATGTGCCTTGACAGAATATTCTGCACATTTTCCATGATAAAATCCATCCTTATTTGCCCCTTTAAGGACAGTGGTGATTATAAGCCAACAGTTTAACTCACTTCTAAGACCGGCCAGCTTTGAGGGCTCAGCTGTACAGGTCTGAACAGGAGCTTTAGTGCCCCAAAAGCTACCTTGACATATTTCCAGCAAAGGAAAAGCATAAAAAACTTTAAAAAGCTCATACAGAATGGGATTTATCCAGAAAACAATAACTTCCGCTCTCCAATTAAAGGCCTGAATTATTGAAAACCCCCATAAGCAAATAATGCTGTTCCTTATTCTAGTTGTAATATGGGTTCTTAATGTGTTAAAAATCTTATTATTTTACTGCTTCAATCTTATTAGCTTATTGGTTATAAAAGGGGAACTTTATAACTAACATTGCTTCCAATTAACAATGATAACAGAATTCTCAGAGTCGGAAAATGAAACAAGAAGTTTTGTGCTGTATGTAGAAGAAAAGGCTTTAAATACACTCGATATGAAAGACAGTATAGAAATTGCATCCTAACAATGATCAGACCATAAATTTAGGCAATATACAGACACATCTTACATTATCCATGTGACTTGGGTTGGCTTTTGTTTTGTTGAAGCTCTTTAACAGCAGTCTCTCTCCTTGAGAGAAAATAGACCTACTGCCTACCTGAGATAGAAATGAGTTAGTACCCTCATCGGTGATGTTTGCTTGGAGAAGAACTCGCTGCTTGCTAGACAGTAAACATAGAGTGAACGGTGCTTTAGAATAATTGTAAAAGTCTCATTAACATAGAAAAAAATAATTAGATTTTTTTTCTTGGTCTTTTTGAAAAATAAGTCAGCAGAGGGATCTAAAAAGTCGCTTAATATGGCGATGAAGTTGCTAAGTTGGCAGCAGTATCTGCCAATATACCAATGCTTCCTTGTTGGACACAAACTTGCAGCTGACATGATAGCTCCTCATCAATCAGTACAAGGTTCATGAATTAATTTGTGGGTGGTTAGTATTTACATTAGAATATCCTCTACCCAGTATCTGCTTATAAGAATATGATCTGCATATTCAACAAAGCAAAAAAGTTTGCCTTTCAGCTTAATTTACATTGATAATTCGATTTGAATTTCACCTGCTTTTAACATTAGCTTTGTGTGAGCTAGTGAGCTAGAGTTTGACCAGACCTTTTGGAGATCAGGCAGGTAGTGCAGAGCTTCAGATTATTACCAAATTTTAATAAATTGTTTCTTGACATGAGGTGCATCTTTGGTAACAATTTTCCTTAAAATCTATTTATAATTGTTCAATTTATCCTGATAACAAACCAACAATGCTTCCTTTGTCCATTGTGTTTTTGTCTTCAGTAAATTACCTTCAGACTTTCTCCATCCAATGCTGAAGCTGTCAATAGCCACTGCTGCCACCCTCTGGATCGGTGGGGAACTGCTTGTTGCACCAAATATCCCTATCTTACAATGTTTGAGAATCTTTTAAAATTTTCTTACATCCATATTATGATCTTAATCATCACCAAAATGTAACTGATTGTTCCTTGACATGAGGCACACCACTGATAATAATGTCATTGAAATCCATCCATAACTTTTTAGTTGTTTGGAAATGAGACAACCCATAGCCTCCTTGGAGGAAGTAAGCAGAGAGCTTCATTAAAATGAGAAATCTAGCTTTTGAGGCTCAGGCCCTGGTGGAAAATGTAAGTATAAAAAATGATAATGTTATGACTGAGCTGATGAATTGGAATTGGTACGTCTTCCCCCCAGGGGACCAGACACTGCTGATGGAATGGAGGGCCAAAGGAGGAAGGGAGCCAAATATAAACAATGATGATGTGTGGAGGGTTGGAGCTTGATGGAGCAGAAGCTGTAGGAAGTACAGAGTATTTTAAAGCAGAGTCCTACATGATGATTGGCTGTGGAGGGAGACTAGGCTAGCAGCAGTGGAGCATCAGAATGTGAATGGACAGGGAGGCTGAATTAAGCTTCATTCTATGAGTGATATACATACAATTAGTTTTTTCTTTGTTTCTTCATTTTAATCCAAGACCTATTTTCTTAAGATTAATTGTTAGGCTCTAGCGCCCTTTATTTTATGTAGTTTTCCAAAGCATAGAGAGAGGAAACATGATTAGGGATAGGAAGAAGACATGCACCAAAGGTCACCAGACCTGGACTCAAACCTGTGACAGCCGGGTTGAGGACTAAGCCTCTGCACAAGGGTCACACACTTAATCCCTAAAACACCCAATCTGAGGCGTTTTTAAAAAACTGGAAGCGATCAAATTCTCATCATACAATAATTGGTATCGACTCCAAAATATCGTGATTTGTTTGAACAATGGCCTGGGTTCGATTCCCTGCCTCTCAGGGGTGTACTCCGCCTTTTGTCCATAGTCTGCCGGGAATAGGTACCAGCCCCAACCCTTACAAAATGAGTGGGAGAAGATGGATGGACGTTTGAATAATATCAATATCGGTGATACATTTATTGCACTAATGGATCAAGCATGCTCTTATTTTAGGTTTCCATATTTGTTAGGAAATGTAGTTCTGCTCCTATCTGCTCATCATTAAAACAGTGACAGGCTAGACTAGACCCATATTTTGGGTCCCTGCCATTTCCCTCCTAACCCCCACCACCCCCACCACTTCCAGATTAAAGTATGGAGAACAAGGGCTGGAAGAATACTGTGAGGCTGTTGATATACGGAAGCGAAAAGAGGATTATACATAAAACGTACTTTCTTTGAGCCATATTAAATCACCTGGCATTCTGTGGCCAGTAGGCAACCCATAATGGTACGAGCTCTCTAGCTGAAAGCTCCAGGCTGTTTGCATCTTTCTGGTTCACAGGCTGACACTCAGAGGGACTCAAGCACTTGCTTTTGGAGAGACCTCGTCTTACCAGGCTGCACATGATGGAGGAGGTTTGGAAATCAGTGTTATGCATTATTATCAGATACAATAAAGTAAGAGTAGCCTGTGGAATATCAGTTTATTGGAAAATAAGAAAACTGGGAGGACATAAAATGCAGTTGAAACTATAACAGTTTTTTGTTAAATGTGTAAATGGGAGTACAACACTTACTAACAAAGCAGTTTTTCTGTTTCATTATTGAAGTTGTCGTTATTGCTGAACAGAAATAGCCTGAAATAACAGGCTTGAAAAAGGTTTGAATCAAATCACAATCAGACAAGTAAATATACAGTAAAACCTAATTCTATTAAGGACGCGTATATAAAATTCTATCTTTCAAAACTGTATTTCTTTTACTCTTATTGCAGCATGTAGCAAAATAAATAAATGTGTTATTTCTAACTAACTTTAAACAACGTTTATTATGATTTTACATTTCATAGCGAGAAAAAAAGGTCATGCCTCTTTAAATACAGGGCTGCAAACACCTTATTTCTACTGTAGTTCCTATGATTCAGAATTCCTCTCAACATTTTTTTGGAGTAGCTCAGTGTGATCATAAACCCAGGAAAAAACCAATCCCTTCATGCTAAAATAGTAATTCACCTTTCAAGTCCCTGAAATCATCAGAATGTCTTTCATTACTTGGGCAATAGGAAAGCAGCAGGACTGTTAAAGCTGCTGCCACTGACATTAAGAAAGAAGGAGCAAATGAAGCCTCTGCCCACCTAATTGCATACATATAATAGACAGGCGGCCGGTTTAGGGGAGAGGACTGCTAATCCAGCAAGGATATTACCTGACTCTATGCAGCTCAAGAGCAGAGCATATTTAATTTCTTCTGCTTGAGAGAGGATTTGAAAGATCAGAGGCTCATTGACTCCTTGCAACCAATCGTCAGGCCTTTGCTGCCTGTTTTGGACAACATGAAAACTTAACCACTTATTTAACCTTCTCTAAATCAGGACTGCCTCATCAGTGTAAGCAAATGATGCGGTAGATATTTGGATTTGTTGTATGCTGTAGATGGTTGATCGAAGGTCAAAGTTGAAATGAATTCAAGGATCACAGGTGGATCCGTTTCAAGGAGCAGAAAATGACTGAAAACTGCAAACATTTTTTTGTTAAATCGTTCTTTGAGTTTAATTCTTTACATGAAAGGGCCAAGGAAAATGATGGAGCGAGTTGTCTTCGGCTATATGGAGCCCAGAGTGGCACATAACTGCCCCTCCCATACCTGTTGCTGCACACTGCCGGTGAGCAAGACAAACAAAAACCTACAATAAAAGCTTGGAATAGTTGTTTCTTTGCTGATTTAAATAATATAAAAAAATAGATCATGCTGTATATTTTTGCTTTACACTGTGGTCATTATACCATAAACCAAAGTAGTTGTTCATATCAGTTTACAGCTATGTATGACACACTTTTTGCTAAGAAGAATTTACAGTTTTTAATCTTGTGTTGCATGTTTACTGTTGATTTTTTTACCTATTACATAACTGTGCTAGGGTATATCACCTATTTGGGTTTGGGTACCTTAGACAAAAACATATAAAACATTTAACAAAATAACCTTTTGATAAATAATCATGTGGACAATATGATGCATGTATTGTTATATTTGGACAGTAACAATGAATAAGGGCTTTTTCTTTTACTAGTTTATGGGTTGAAGTATTCCCTTGGTGCACATCTCCTCCTCCAGAGCAGGGCATGGACAGGTTAAAGGTTTTTTCTGTGCAGATCCATTCCTGCTGGTCTTCTGCCTGCTTAGTGTGTGTAACCACCCAACCAAAACGTTGGTTTTATGCTCCAGCTGTTTCCAGCTTTAGAAATATTTTGGTTAAAAAAAAATGATCATCTAATAAATTTTCTGACTTATGTCTGGGTGACTTCCCTCACTGTTATTCAGAACAAATACCTAGAACTGTCATGATCCAGGCCTGTTTGTCTTGTTTTGGTTTTCTCCTTTTTTCCTCCACCAGATGGCGACAGAGGAAAACGGGTGTGCGGTGTGGCTCCTGGTTCCCAGGTGTTCCTCATCAAACGCTCATCATCTCCTGTGTACTTAAGCTGGCTGCAATCTCTAGTCGGAGCCGAGTGTTTGCGTTTCGATGGTTCTGTAGGGAATTCTGGACGCCGCGTTCTCCTTTCAGACTCCTTCCTCATGACGCCGTGGTTTCTACCCACTGGATGCCCGAGCTCTCTGGGGGCTTTTCCATTGCAGCGGCTCCGTGCCGGTTCTGGTGCCGGAACCTGTTTCAGCACGGGTTGCGCGGTTTTC
>JAUZNJ010025102.1:0-16785 GCA_034780135.1 Jordanella pulchra | reverse complement strand
TCCTTCCTTCCTTCCTTCCTTCCTTCCTTCCTTCCTTCCTTCCTTCCTTCCTTCCTTCCTTCCTTCCTTCCTTTTAAGCTCTAAATATTTAGAAAAGGTTTAAAAACACAAATAAGAGAATTATATCAAACTACAAACAATCTAAGAGGCAAAAGGAATAGTCTTTTAACAAAAGGCCATTCAGATCTTTATAAAAATTTAAGCCGTGATCTTTAAGGTACCATAGACATTGTTAGGGCTGCTTTTGCATGAATTACTGAATTTTTGTGGTATGGTACGGAAGTCATGGAAGTGGCCAGTGGATCATGCCAATGTGTTAACATAATCCAGGTTGCTTTAATAGCTGGCTCTGGTGTCTCTTTGGTGCCACTTAGATTAACTTAGTTTTCTGGCCAATTAAGCAAAGTTATACGATGGTCATAAAATCAATTATTGGTACTTTGACAGTGTGGGCTGGTGACATGTCCTGCTGGAAAATGAAATCAGCATCTCCATAAAGCTTGTCACAAAGGGAAGGATGGAGTGCTTTAAAGTCTCCTGTCACGTGGCTGCGTTGACGTTGGACTTGATAAAACACAGTGTGGATCAACACCAACTGATGGCATTTTTCCATAAATCATCACCAGCTGCAAAAGTTTCCTAACTGACCTTAAGCAACTTTAATATTGTAAATCTCATTTTTTTTTTACCATAGACCACTGAAATCCATTCATTATTCTCCTTATGCTAAATTAAGAGATATCTAATGCTCCTTGTTCAGAAGTATCTTAAAACATTACAGTTAGCGGATGGTTACAGAAAATGTATTGGATATTTGTGGCATTTAGAACTCTACAGCCACAGTCTACACCCTGTGAATCTCCCCTGTTTAATGATCTTTGAATGATTTACCAACATATTTCTGATTTCTTGCATATTTGTGATCATAAAATTGTCATGTGAAAGCAGGTGCTTCATATTTTATTCAAGCAAAATGCTGGTGATAAGAAGGTTCCTTTTGAAGTGGTTTAATCAGGCTCACCACATGATTTATGACAGAAGAAGAAAATCAAAGTGAATAAAGAAACATTTTTTAAAATCTAGGGAATGTCTGACTGACTAAAGTGGGAACAGCGACCCAAAAATGATGGACAGATAGACTTATGATCTGACCTCCAAGACCAAGATTTAATAATAAATACAGTATGTCTGAATTAAAAAGACACGGTTGTACATTTTTAATGTAAATGTATTTTTGCATGTAATTAAAAATGAATGATCACAGAGCTCACCTTAGCAGACCTGGGAGCTCTACTTCACTCGCTGACCAAGGGGACCCACTGGCTGAGATCTCAAAAAGCTCTGAGTTGGAGAGAGAGTACCAAAAAAAGAGGAGCAGGGAATGCACGGATGCTGTCAAGGGATGGGCGTACCACCACAGAGGCCACTTTAAAGACTGTCCAGCCTGTACAAATAACCATGGGAATTTCTGGCTGGTGATTAACGCGTTGGCTGGAGGCTTAAATCACTCTGGGAGAGAGATGGCACAGTGTTTGACTCTGTGATGTACTCCCCAGCAGAGCCCCTCTGATGGGAAGAACATTACTGATGAGAAACTAAAATGAGATTGCCGAGAGCGGGGGCAGGAATTAGGGCTGACCCGAATGGGTCTTGGGGTAACATCCAGGCTATCACATTAACCTGACGGGGGCTCCTTTAATAGGGTCCAGGGCTTAAACTGATATATCAATTTCCCTCCATGTCGACGACTTCAAAGGCCAGAGCTCATTCTTGCCGTTTGTGCAGGCTCCCCATCAATCTCTTGCGGCTGTGGGCATCATCACCTCCAGCCTGAGACAATCCAGGATAAAGATCAGCTTCTTACTGACTTTTCACTGCTGGTCAGAGATGAGATAGGGCTACAACCACTTACTCTCCTCTAAATTCTCTCCTCCCAGTGATCATACAATACCATAAAAAACGATTTGTTGTTTTTTTTTTTTTGTTTTATTGGTGGTCTTTGTCAAATTTAATTGTTGCATATTCATACCAGAGCCTTTTTTAATAATAGACTAAGATAATTAGAGGAATTTCCAAAAAAGTTTTCTTGTTTTTTTAATGAGATAAATGAATTTTACTATAATATTTAAATATCAAAGTGGAATATCGCCATACTTAGTAAAATAATAATTTTTGTAAAGTAGATTTCTTGTTTGATTTATAGCTACATCCAGACCTGAATAATCCAAACATTGTCGAATCAGGAAATTAATGAATCAATTATAAATGAATAAATAAATAAATTAATATAGAAATAAGGGAATTTTACTCATAAAATATATCTCAGAAACAAGATGATTTAAAGTGCATAACAGAGGCAGGTAAGAAAAAGATAAATCAATAATGTTTCTTTACTGATAAAAATAAAGCATTCAAAGGGAATTATAAACAAAATTATGTTTAACCTCGAAGAAAAGTAACTAAAAGTTTCAGCTCTTTTACAGTATTACAGATAAGCAGAGCTCCAGCTCTAAATGCAGCTGCTCCAAGTGAGGTTCTTCTTCTGGGTATTCAGAGTAAACTGGAACCAGAAGGCACAAGGGGTCCAGGTGGTTCATACATTGAGCAGAAATCTGTAAGGTATTTTAGTGCAAAATATGCAAAGCAATTCAGTTATTTATAAAGTGAAGCAAAGATCTTTAAGTCTATTATCTGAGATACAGTAAGTCAAATTTTTAAACTGTGGTTATGTGCTCTAGTTCCTTAGCTTTAGTGAGGACGCAGGGGACAGGCCAGTTGTAGATTAATGCCAATGTTTATAAATCAACAATAAGAAAAATTATGGTTTAAGGACTAGGATGACCTTTCTTACTGATGCAGCAAGGACTTCTGCACTCTACCAGAGGATCCTAAACATAAATGCCAGGTGTCCTTGTGACATGATAGTCTGTCACATTTGTATTATGAAGCAGGCCAATGAGCCAATTCAAATGCATCCAACTCTGCATTCCTAAAAATCCAAAAATGATAAATGAAAAGGGGTTTTGGGGTGAAATACTATAGTCAAAGAAATGACTTAAAATAATTTAAGACAGTGAAAAATATGCAATACAAGCCCTAAAACTCAGCTACAAAGATAAAGTGGTCAAATGTTAATTATTTGCTTTTTACCATTTAATAAATAAGTCTTTATTGTCTTTATCTTTTTTTCAAAACTTTATTTTTCATTACTAAATTATAATAGTCTTTTATAAACATGTATTTGATGATTTGAAACATCACACTGAGACAAATTATATAAACTGCAGAAAATTTCAAGGAAGTAAGACCCTTAGAACTGAAGCTTCTGAGTAAAGAAGCAAGAAGAATGCAAATCAAAATAAGAAATTGGTTTCAACATTCAGGTCAACACAAAAAAAGCGAAAAACAAAAAACAATACTGTTCAGTTTTACTATCACAGAATGACTGTAATTATAATCTTGGCTGACAAACACATCTCCACCTCTGTGTACTAACGTCATAATAATTACCCTTGTCACTGTAAATGTGTGATTTAGCAACACAATTATGGCGTTTACCTCAGTCAACAGTTTAAAGATTGAGTAAAGGGCGGTAGAGCTCCTTTCAGTTCATCTGAACTCTTTGTATAGAAAGACACTTTCCTCTTCCAACAAGAGAGACACCAGAAACTCCTTTCTTTTTTGCGAAAGTCTCAGTTCTCACAAATCATATCAAAAAGCCTCTCTCACAGTGCAGGCCCTCCAGGGTTCTGATGTCACTTCCACTGTAACACTCCACTGATGACTGACACATGCTTCACATGAGCGTGAAGAAAAAAAGAAAACAAACAAACACACACACAAAACAAAACATACAAGCCTACACACAACCCTTTTTGTCGAAGACGACATTTCCGACTTTACGCTAACTTGTTTTGTCAAACAATTCCCGAAGAAATTAAACGACACATTACTCAAGTCAAACCTGTAACTGAGATCTGACACAACAAACCTAATCTGGTTTCAGCAGCCGCTGTGTTGTGGTGTCCTTGGAGTGTGTGTGTTTCTTTTTGAGACAGCTTAGGTTTCAGGAAGTTATAGGGCTGGAATCAGTCATAGGGGAGGTATAAGAAAAGGGGAGAAGGGGGTGGGTGTAACAGACAAAAAACATGGGCTGTGATGGAGATGATAACTCCGAGGAGAACATACCGGTATGACTTTCACTGAGGATGAACATGCAAAAAAGTCGAAGGGAATTTCCGTAAAGATGTCCTGTGGGCATGGCATGAAGGCAGAAAAATGGCAAAATCAAAAAATGATATGATAGTTTTATGCTGAGGATATTTAAACTGAGGAGAACTATGTTTGATGAAAGATAATAAGGTGTGATTAAAAGATTCAAGATTTCTGAAGTGACTGTGAGCTTTGAGTTTCTGATCACACACCTGATCTGGACAGAGTCAAAAAAGACAAGATGGCAAATATTTAAAGAAATAATAGGAGGAGGGGAAAAGGACGGTCTGTACAGTTAGTTTCAAGAGTCAAACTAAGAGGGGCATGGCTCCAAAGGAGCCTGCTTTTGTGGGCTACACTTTGCGGTGAGTTGAAGCTGAGATCTATGAATACAGATAAGGAGATGTAAAGGAATTTTACAGCAGGTATTGTCTGTCACTCACCCCCTCCGACTGTGTGATCACTGCCTCCTCGGCTGCCGTTTCATCTTCCACTCTCTCGCACACCCACACAAACACTCTTCCCCCCGGTGTTACCAATGAAGGCCTGGTGCTGTGATGTGCCCTTGCCAAAAAAGTGACAGGTATTCTAATAAGAAAGCCAAGAATCAAAGAACCGTTATTGTTATTATGACACTCTGCTTATGACTGAGTCCATAGTTGTTACAAACGTGTGGATTTGACCACAAACACATTTAAGTGACTGTATAAAGAAGGAGAATTCACACTGTTTAGCTATTAGGAGATTGGTTTATAATGGTTTTTTTTTTCCTGTCCACTACAGTAGTTTCTGTAGGGCTGTTCTCTTCCAAACCTTTTTCTGCTTTGAGCTTTCGAACTAGCAGCACTCTAACAAAAAAATAAAACACAAATCTAAAAAGTGTGGTTTTAATATTCAGTCCCCCTGAGTTGATGTTTAGTAAATCCATCTGCATATGTCTGCACCAGCTTTGCACATCAACATACTGACTTTCTTGCTCATTATACTCTTTAAAGCTCAGTTGAGAGCTTATGATGAAGACCTGCTTTAGGGTCTCTAAGGTTGATTTGTAACTGAACTGGGTCAGTTTGTTTCATCAATATATCTTGATCTAATGTGTAGATCTGGGAGTATGTTTTAAATTGTCCTGCAGGAAGCAGAAGCTCCAGTCCAATGTGTTTGTATTCTCTACCAGGTTAAACCTTTGAGGCCTTTGCAAAATGACAGATAGGTTCTATGTAGGTGGTTCTTCTATAAGGAATTGGATGAATTTGTTTTTATTTTGGGTTTTAGAGTAAAGGGATTACACTTAATGAATAATTTTAATAACCTCTTACAATTTTCATTTTACACTTGTATGCTACTTTCTGTTGCTCTATCAAAAAATACATTAATTGTCTACTGCAACATGACCACATGTGTTTTTGATGTATGATTTATTGGAATGGGGACTTATTTATTTTTTCACAGAAACATTTTTTGTGTGTTCTGTCAGCAGATTTGTGAACCATGAACAAAATCTGCAGTTTTGCCTTTCTTGTGGAGGTCCAATAAAAAAACGGCTGTATTGTCAACAATGTTTTTAGGGTTATAATTCTCAAGCACTGGGGTGGTAGCATCCACCTACGGGTGTGTTTTTCTGGTGGTGGACTACCTGCATATTCTTCCACTTTGCCTCAACAGTTAAAAAGATAAAAAATGGGTATGACTATATAAAATTGTGCTTAAATCCAAGAACTAAATATAGACCAGTCATGCCTGGACCTTAATGCCGGCCGCATAAAGTGTCTGAGTTCTCTGTTAGTTGCTGGAAGTGATACTTCAATAAAAAAAGGGATTTATCTTAATATTTGTTTCTGTTTCATTAATTTTGATTGTCTATGGATAAGAGGAAATCTACTGTAAATTAAAATATGTGTACCTAAGGATTGTTTTTTTTTCTGGTGTGCTTTTTTAAATCAAGTTATATGTTAAATAAGTATTCCACCCTAAATGTGTATAAAAAATTCAATAGCAAAACCGAAATTAAGTAAAATCATAAGGGCTATTGACGATCTGACGCTCAGCAAAAAAGTCATTTTCCAAAAGCAAGGAAGCTGTTTGAATGAGAAGCTTGATGCTGAGAAGCAAACTACAGCCTCAATCAGCTAAGTGCAATGGGCAGCTGTTGTTTGGATGATGGAGGGGGGCATTAATTCTGTAAACACTGTGGCTTTTTTATGTGTCTGAGAATTGACCCATGTTTAGAACAGATGTGCAGCAGCTGTATCAGTGTTTTGCACACTAGGCTACTGTAAACAAAAGTAGTTTCACAGAGCAAAGAAGATATTCATGTGTTCCATTTAATACATTTTATTCCGCCTTTGATAAAATAAAACACACGTTTTCAGCTCACTAGGTGTTCAGAGGTAAATACAGATCAGGCTCCTAATTACACAAGAAGCTTTTGTTGACTGTTGGCGTTCCAGTTGAACATTTTCTCATCCCAAATGAACATAAAAGAAGAAAAAAAAACTGTGCTCTTTCAGGGGCAGCACAGCATTCAAACTGATGGTTTAACTCTTGTATTGTTTGCTAAAGTTGGAGAAGAGAGGCAACAACATTTCGGTTCTTCTTTTATGTGCTATCAATAATCTTTTTCTGACACATTATTTGCTGGGCAGGAGGATAATAGGGAACAGCACGGTCAGTGGTTCACCACAAAGGCCTCTTGGAACTGGCAAGAGTAGTGTGCGTGGGTGATGCATCCACCCTGGGACTCTGCCAAAGCATCTTTTTGACCAGGCTGCTGGAGCACTAAGGACCCATGACAGAGCTGCATGCAGCCTCTGGGAAAAGCAGACAGAAGCAATTAGACGGCACAACAGTCATGACGATGAAGACTCCTTGGCACATTTTGCACATTTTAGTTATGATGACAACTGTAGACATTTTGGCTGCAGGCAGTGACCTTCATGACTTTTTGGTGCATTAACATCTTTGCTAAATGTTTGCTTCCTTCAGCTTGTTGTTCAATTAAAACATATATTTATCCACTTGATGACCTTAAACCTTTCTTTCTTTTTCAGTTCTCCACTTAGCTGTCACTCTTGTTCATCTTCATGGTGCAAGGAGTTGCACAACCACATTGCTTGTAAATTCATCACAGCTAAGGCTTTCTGGGAAATTAAATAACCTGAGGATTGAGCTACTTTAGTGAGACCAATTAACATATTTGCCTCTAGAGGAAAATATTGCCTGAAGTTGAATGGACGGTAATTTTCCGCATGGATTTTTCCATCCTAATTCTCAAAGCTTTGAATAATCCGGAGAATTTGTTTTTACAGAACAAGGGGTTTTAATGTTGTGTGCCAAAGCCGGGTGGTAGATTTTTTTTAGACCGCTATGTGTCATAAAAAAAACCCACAGCTTTTCAGAGATTTACAAGTACATTTGTGTTCATTGAACATGATTCTGTGATTCAGTCTGCTGAAATTGTCTGCATTTTGCTTTAGCATGCTAATCCATATTTATCAGGGAACAGATTTACTATCTTTTTGGTCGTTCTAAGTTTTAGCTGCAAGTTCTTAATCATATAGTGTTTTTGAACCCACATATCTGGGGTTTTATTTAAAGCAAAATTATGTAGGATCTATAATAAAAATATACATCCAGCCAAAGGAATCCAGACTTATCAAATTAAGCAGACGCACTAGCAAGAAATTTTCAACTAGATCCCAGCTGCGCAAGATTTTGTCTTATGTTTTGTCTCCTCACATTCAACCACAAATGGTTAATGGAAAGGTCCTCACGCAGGTCAATGTATATTTAAATGAGCCAGTCGATCAGTGTTATTAACAATTGTAGAAAAGACAAAAAAAAAAAAGCTATTTCATTGAGACAGAACTCAGTGTGTTGATGAGTGAGGTGGAGAGTCAAAAAAAGTCATCCTCGGTAGCTTTGGTCACAGCGTGCTGAGAAAAAGGAATTATGAGTGGCCAAATATTTACGTTCTGATGCATCTATTGGTCATTTCAACATTGCTAGTCAAGACATTGTTAGCCAGCAGTATTGCTCTCATTGCTGGCTGCAATACCCTTGCCCAATTAATTAATTATTTTACAGAATTATTTTGTTGCTAAAATGGCTGCATGTAGAGAGTTATTTTATTGTTGATAATGTTTAACATGTACCTGTGCACTATTTCATGCTTGCAATTTGCCGGTTTTCAGGAAACCAATAGCTGTTAACACCCATAATTGAACAGGTTCCTATACTGGATCTAGTTTAACATTTACATAGATTCAAGAGCAAAGCTCTAGATTAGGGGTAGGCAACACTGGTCATTGAGTGCTACTTTCCTGAAGCTTTTGCATGCATCCCTGCTCCAACACACCTGAGACAAAAGGGCAAATTACCTGTCAGTAAGCTTAGCAGAGGCCTGGTCATCAAACATTCATTTGTTTCAGCTGTGTTGAAGAAGGGATGCATGCAAAAGCTGCAGGACAGTGGCATTTCAGGACAGACGATACCTACCCCTGCTCCAGTTTGTCTCAATTGTAGCATGTTAGTCAGTCATTATGGGCCAGAAATTCTGGGTGTTTTGTTGAAAACAAGTTCCACCCAAATTCTCCCATTTGCAAGATCTTCCACGTCCAAGTAATATTTAAATGTTTACAGCAGTCAGAGTGATCGCCTCACTCCTTCTCATATGTTAATCTGAGGTTCAACTCACCTTGGTGATGACTGAGGAGATAAATGTGATGGTATGAAAACCTTTATGAAATATTGTGTGGACTTTGATTTAAGATTCCATACTTACACAGCCCTCTTTTTAAATATGTGTGAAGATCTTCATGTATAGTTATAGCTCACCATCAGCATAGAAAAACACTTCAGTTTTTAATGCTTATAATGAATTTAAACTATAATTTAAGTTTGATATGGAGTGAAATTGAATGTCTGAGAGGAATCATGATGCTGTAAAGCTTTAATTACCCAGCTCACCATTTGCATCGACAGTTTTCCACTGTCTCCAGTGGGTCATAATTTGTGTAGGGTGTCGTGCATTCTCTGCTCAAGTTCTTTTTTATAGAGCACAACCTTTGCTAGAATCGGTGGCGTACGCAAGTATCTGTATCTATGCTCTTTTTATAAATGATATCTTTGACCTTTGTATTGAAAGCGATGACTGCTTCATTTAAGGCCCTTTACTTAACAAACCTTTTAAGATTTACCAACAAACTAGATTTTATAGAAAGATTTTAATTTTCAAGCACCTCTCATAACATTCAATCATACCCCACAACTGAGAACTAGACTATAAGAAAAAAAATATTGAAATGATCAAATAAATTAAATTGAACAGTGCAATCATAAGGAATAAGCAGCCTTGACTTGAAAGGTTTCAATTATAGAAGAGTGTTAGTGTTACATGTCTTATGCTGACAGCAGCAAGTAAAGAGTTGTCAATAGAAGCTGTTCAACCAATCAGAGTCGACTTAGGATAAAGAAAGAAATACAAGATATTTACCAAAAAATGCTTTCTATTTTTTCTTCTTTTATTTGTCCATGTTTAGAAAAGTGGGAGATGTAAATAATCTAAAGTATATATTTCTTTTTTTGTAGCTATTTCCACATTCAAGATTTTAGGCATGCAATCATTTAACATTTGCTAGTCAGAGAAAAAGATTTAAACTAAACTTACAATGGATTATTAATAGGGTTACAGAATATTTTATGAGAAAATTAAGATTAATAATATGAGCAATATTAAGACAGACATTTTTTCAACTTTTAAGTTTTTTTAATCATTTAAAAAGCTGTCCAAGCAGCTAAATTCCTGTCAGATTCAACTGTTATAAATCTTTTGTATGAGTCAGTCTTTTTTTTGTTTGCTATGCTTTTCTACTTTTTTGTGAGGTTACTATAAATTTTATGTTCTTCATTCACACCTCCAACTCACTCATTAACAGTAACTTAACTGAACTGAACCAGAACAATCAGCCGGTAAGTGTTGGGCCAAGATTTCCCTTTTCATTGAGCTCAGAGAAAGGTTTTCGTAGAAGCACACCTGGAGTGAACCCCTCAGCTCTGTGAGCTAAATGGGCATTTTTTTTTGTACTATCTTGTTTTGATGTGTGAAGTTGATAGATAAAACATAGATCTAGAACCTTGAACTCCTCTTCCACTTTTTCTTTAGAAAATCTTTCATTCTCAAACTAACATTTGGTATTAAAAACCCCTTTGAGTCCCCTTCTCTGAGTGAGTGATACACTTTGTATAGGAGTATTCATAAAAGATTTTGAGCTTTCTCTAACAAGTAGGATTTTTATATTGATTTGTTATTCTTAGAACTTTCCCTCACCTGTTATATACTTTTTTGTATTTTAGATTATCTAAGTTTTGATAAAAATTTAATCCAATGTTAATTATCTGAGGAGTGCAAGGTGGGGGAGTTCACAGCTCAGTTTCGTTACAGCAAGAAGGGCCTGGGTAATATTCTTGGCCTGGAGTCTTTTCAAATGTTTTTTTTAGACTCTAGTGGCCTTTATTTTGTATCATTTTTTTAAAGGAGACAGACAGGAAAGGGGCGGAGATAGAGGGGAAAACATGCGGCAAAGGTCGACTGGCCAGGTTTTGAACCAGCAATGTCTGCGTCAAGGACCGAGGCCTCCATACCTGGTATGTGCTTAACCACTACCCCAACACCACACCCTGGAGTCTTTTTGTATTGAGTGTGCAAATTTTCTTTGAGCATGCATGAATTTTCTCCAGGTACTCCTGCTTCCTCCTTCAGTTCAAAAAATGACTGTTTTTTTAATTGGCATCTTTAAATTAGCCTTAGGTGTAAATGTTTGAATGCAAGGTTGTATGTATGTGTGTTGCCCTGCAATGGATTGAAAACCTGTCTAAGGTATAACTCACATTTTGCCCATAGATTGCTGGAGAGTCCCTGTGACCCTGACGGATTAGCAGCAGAAGATGGATGGATTAATTACCAGGAACAAGAGGGTTGTCCCATTGAATTCAATTTCACTCACTGAAGTGAAATTGTTTTTTCAGGTAAAATTTATTCTGAATTACATACAGATCCCAATGCTATGTTAAATTCAATAATTTCTTTTAATGTTCATTGGTGAGTAGAACATTTTTTATATATTTCTGAATTTTTTGAAAGGCTATGACTGTTTGTCAAACTGATCATACATTCGGCGCTATCAAAGAATATGATTTACTAATTTCTTAATTATTTTCTCCAAGAATTTGGTTTGACTTGCATTACCATAAACTCTTGATATATCTATATAACTTTTAATTGTGTCTGTTCCCAATGTCACACTTTAGTTCACATGTTAAATACTGGTCAACTTCTAGTTTTAAACTTACAGCACTTTTTTACACTCTTAATATCTTAGTTCATCTACACACAAAGGTCAAAGCCCTATAAAGTTGGAGTAACCCTTAAAACTTTTTATTTATGAAAAAAAAGTTGTTGAGGTCATTTGGTGATGCTTCCAAACAGTTCCGCTCTTGTTTTAAACCAACTAAGCAGACATTGAAGCAGTCCCTGTGTCTATTCTGGTGTGACTTAGCAAGTACTTCATTTGTGATGTCACCCCTAGACCCAAATCATCAGGGACTTTCAAAAAATGGGCTTTAAGCCTTTAAAGAGTTGCCTGACATCCATTTCTATACATCATTAAGGTTCCACAGCTTCTCCCTGAGCAGTCTCAAACACATCAGTAGAGTCATTAAATGCTATGTGTAATTAAAGTTGGAATAAACAAAGACTTTCCTCCTGCTCTTCTTACTTTCCCCTGAAACCACGTGTGTATTGCTCTTTCACACATATCCAAACAAAGTTTTTGTTTCTCTCTTGTTTTTCCCTGCTCTTTTTCCTTTTTCCAGAATTAGCTCTTGACAATTCTGAGAGGAAACTCTCATTGGTTCCTATGATGGTGGTGGGCATGGACGAAGGCCCTCAGCCTAATTAGTAAACTAAATACTCTGAGTAATGCCTAACCCCAGGGAATACAACTGCCATATCTCTTACACATGTGATGTGGAAGGACCCAGAATGCCACTGGGGTGTTTCACTGAAATATCCTGTGCTGTTCCCATTTGCACAGCTGTCCACACAGACTCATGCACTTAAGACAGCCTTGCTCTCATAGTTAAAATAGAAATTTGTGTCCTAAGTGCTGCAACGCAGCTAATGCTAAATATTTAATTCCCGCGGGTGCTAATTATGGGTGAGTACTGGCAACACGGATTCCCTTTTTTCACTCCGCATAACAACTGTAAAAGCAATTTAAGCATTTTTCAATTAATTAAACACATAGTCTTCCAGTAACCTCTTGTCATTTTGCCCTCCAGGACCATAGCTAATTTGTGTAGAATGGAAACTGGAAAGAGGAAAGTAGTAAGGGGGTTGGGTGCTGTTTTCATCTTTGCAAAATGCTCCTACAAAGGAATTAAAAAGAGGCAGACACATCATTTTCACTAGCATTTAAAAAAAGATAACCCTCCATTATTCTTTTTCAAATAGGTCGCATATTGTAATTTCAGTTTTGAATGTTATGAACCTACATATCAGATGATTGTAACCACGAGCAGGCAGACCCCATTATGTTATCAAAGTAGTGCGAGATAGACTGGCCATGAAGCTAATCCCTGATGTATTTTTAGTCACAACTGACTGATGAAGTAAAATTACTACATCAGAGATAAAATGGGTCTCTCAAAAAAGCCTTTACAAGATCAACTCACGATCGAGAGAGCTCTTTAAGAGACTGCAAGTCATAATCAACTTGTAATGCAGTCTTGACTTATACCACAGCAGTGATAATGAAGAGAAATTCAAATAAGGACACATAATAAATCTATAAACATTTTATTTATGAAAAAGGAAATATTGATAACAAAGAAACATATAAAAATATGAAACAAAGTAGAGAAAGCTGTACTCAGGTGGTAGAGTGTTATCATTATTCCTTTCCTGTAAATTAGAACCCATACATATTTCCCTGTCTATTGTATTCCCCTGGATGCATGTATTCATGCGCCTGTGTGTGTTAGAGGGGTTATGAGAGGAGGGGCACTCTCTTGCCCATTCTCTTATAAAGACCCCCTGTCATTGCAAGACATCAGAAGCGGGCTGTGAAATCCACCTAATAGTCATTATGGGGATGCCAGCCCCTGCAAACGTACTACCTACTTGCCAAGGCGGCGCCGCTTCCTCTTCATATTTGCATTGTGTCATCTTATCAGCATTCACCCAGAGAGAGGACACATCACATCACAGAATGACAGCCGCATCACTAATATCAATAAATAAGGCAGAGACAGGGAGAAAGGTGTCTGGTAGAAAACACAAAGAAATTATGCAATGCCACAAAAGCATGGTATAGCCTTGTGTCATTTAAAAATAGCAAGAAGAACAATATTTTTTTTCTTAAATAAAATTAACATCTTGAGTCTTTGGTTGGTACCAGCTTGTATGTCTCCTCCAACTATTCTGAGAAGCCAGAATGGGTGAACTCTTAGAACACTGCAAGCTCAGTTCTGGGCCCTCACAGTCAATAAGGCTATTTCTGATCTCCGGATGGCTAGGGTTTCAAAGCCCATTTAAATGGGCTCCTACAAAGCCGGAAGCACAAACTCAGGCCCTCTCCCTCCCCGTCTTTCTCCCTTTCCCCTTCATCCGCTACTCTTCCTTAAAATACAGAGAGGGAGACTCAGCTTGCCTTCTTTTTTAGTGGAAATGGGGTGGGGGGGTGGATGTGCTGAGAGAACACAAGCCTACCACATGCACGATGGTGAGGAAAGATGGGGTCAGGGCTCCCAGTGCTAAGCTGCGAAAGGCAAACGTTTGGCAGAGTAATTACACGCCGCACTGCTCTGGGAGTGATTAGTGATAGTTGTCTGTTAAAAGTGTTTGGAGCTCTCAGGCTTTATGGGCCACGCTTGCCTTACCTCTGGTTAATGTTTAGGTTGGATTTGCATCAGGAAGAGAGCTGCATGTGTCAACATAAACACTGTAGTTGTGTTTTACTGATGCAACATTTATCTTTTTATCAACAGAAATTGGTGCATAATTATAATGTGCCTTCAACACTTTATCCATGTTATTGTGCTTTAAATGAAAAAGTTACATTAGAGCTTAAGAATTTCTATTTCATCAAACGTTATTTAAAATGTGTTGATGTTCAACAGTGTTGGTTAAGCCTTAAATTGGGCCTTGCAAAAGTTTTTTCTCACTTCACAACAAAATTTAATTTACGATATTGGCTTTCTATGTGAAATAAACATACACAAAGGTAGAAGAAAAACATGTCAATTTTTCTTTTAGATAAAAAATCTAAAAAGGTTTGCATAGATTTGTATTCAGTTCTCTTTACTTTGACAACAAAAGTCCAGCACAAACAAATGCCTTCCAACCTCACCCAATTTAATTACTACATAATACTAACACTAAAAAGCACCACAGCTCTAGAAGACCTCCTGTGTTGAACTAGGGCCTATAAAAGCACACATGGGAGGAACCTTAGCGGCCACAGGCCCGTAGCACTCACCTTGCATCTAATGAAGACGCTTGAAAGATTGGACCACAACCATTTCCTCCCTCAGGTGAACTCTTTGTTGGATCTGCTGCTGTTTGCCTACTAGTCTGGCACCTGGATTGATGATGCCATAATTTGCCTTCTAAACCAAGCTCTGGGATTTCCTGATGTCCTCAAGACCTTTTCTGACTCTGGTGGCATCAGCCATCTTCTGTGGTGCATTTTGTTGAAGCAGCAGGTTATCTACCTCTGAGAGGATGAGACTAATTAGATTAGCTCATTAGAAACGCCGGCTCTGTCCTATAGGATGGAGAGATTTCAGGTGGTGGGAGACTGAGGACTCTGGAAAAGGGCCAGAGAATCTCTGCTACCCTATGCATGAAGCTATTGTGGAACTGGAGATCTCTTTCAATGAAAGAAAATGTCACCCTAGGTGCACTAAGGAGCATTATTGCTGATCCTCCCATGCCTGTGAGACTCTATAAACATCACTTTTCCAAACAAATTCAATAAATGTTTACTACCTTACTGCTAATAACACATCTTTCCATTTGTGTTGCCACAATTTTTATTCACAGTAAAACATGTATATTTAGTACACTTTCCACCTTTCATTTTTCCAAGCATGCCATTTTCTATTACTATACGGATTTATTTTTCTTCTGTTGATATTTCACCTCATTTGCAGCTAATACTGTATAAACACCGTTGGAAAGTAAAGGGTTATTGTGTTGTAATCTATTCCATTCTATTCTATACAAACACTGTAAAAAATTCTTTCTACCATTGTAATTTACCCTCAGTACAAATATTGCTGTTCTGTGAAGGTTTTAGAGGTTTGTTAGCATAGAGACATCCTCGAGGCCAAAGAACATATCAAACAGGTCAGGGATAAGGTTGTAGAGAGTTTAAAGTAGGAATCAGGCTATAAAATAATATCCAAGTTCTAAAAATCTCAAAGACATCTGAGCAATCTATCATTGAGAAGTGGAAGTATGGTATAACTAGATCTCTACCAAGGCATGGCCATCCATGTAAACTGAAAGGAATGGGAAGGAGAGCATTAACCGGAGAAACATCAAAGGATCCTTTGTTTTTTCTGGATTAGCAACAGAGATCAACAGCTCAGGTGGGATAATCCATTGACAGGAAAACTGTTGGTTGTATGGTCTAACAATACAGGCACTAACAAAGAAATGCAAGAAGAAAGTGATTCTAGAATCAAAGTCATGGTTGAGTCACGGCTGGGACACACACAAGCCTTTGAGGGTAGCTGGTTCATTCAAATTAGACCAGCAATGTTATTATACATATAAACTCTATGTGTGTAACAAAGCTGCCCCTAAACATCACCATGACACACCATCCCAACCACAAGAAAGTGGTGGAGGGTTCATTCTTATTGGCATGCTATCACTAAACTTGACAGCTAAACTATTTAGAGTTCACAGCAAGAACACTGGGGTTCATTCTGGAAGACAAGTGAAAGAAAAATAAAATCAGAGGTTCCAAATGACCAGAAACTCGGACATGTTAACTTTCCAGATGGACCATGACCATAAAAATATAGGAATCAATATAGGTAAACGACTTACGATATATTTAAGTCTTGCATGGTTGAGTCGAAGTCCAGAACCAAAGTAAATTGGAAATCAGTTTTGTGACCTAAAAAAGTTGCTGTTCACAGGTGTCCCCCATCAAAGATGATTGAGATAAAAAAAAAAAGTAATGCCAAAATATACATTGTTTCATACAAATGTTAGGGGCTGGTAGAAAGTTTTTTTAATGGAATTAAAACAAAAGGCTGACTTGGAAAGTGTAAAAAAATGCATGCCACACTTTTCAGATTTTTTTTTTTTTTTTTACATTTTAAAAATGATGTAACTTTTTTAAACAGTTTAAAATTATGTACTACATGACGTTGCTTTAATATAAGAAATCTCTGTGAAATATAACAAGGTTTTGGTGGTAAAATGTTAGGTTTAAACCCAACACCTTATTCAGCAACCTGCACAAAGAAGACACAGAGAATTGAGTATGATTTACTTGC
>JAUZNJ010025091.1:0-16785 GCA_034780135.1 Jordanella pulchra | reverse complement strand
ATAGATAGATAGATAGATAGATAGATAGATAGATAGATAGATAGATAGATAGATAGATAGATAGATAGATATTTACAAAATAAAAGCCAAATGGTAGCATTCTCGGAAAAATCAACAAATCTATTTAGCTGTTAAAGGAGCGTTACAGATGTCTATCACTGATATTACTGAGGGTTGTGGATTGTGATAAGGTGTGCAGTGCTGTGGTGGTGGTGAGTTTCTTGAGCCTCTCAGCCTTCAGGGTAGAGTGTCTGTTTGGGAGAGGTTGAGGTTGAGGCAGGGATGGATGACGGGTTCGACAGACGGACCACAGGAATTGTATGAAGCTCATGCTAGCTGCTCTTCCCTCAGCAGCTCTTTGTTCCTCCGCACTGCAGCAGCATGCTTCTCCTGAGCACAACAAGACATTATTAGTTTGGACACCCTAACCTTTATTTTTCGACATGGATTCCTGCTGATAAATGGCTGTTTCATTAGTTCTGACCTTCTCCTGTAGACGCTCCATCATGGCTGCCAGGTGGGCCTCACGGTTCTCTTTAATCTGCTCCATCTTCATCTGGAGCTTCTCCTCGGCCATCTTGCTGAAGTTGCTGTTCTCCTCCATGGCCTTTAGCAGCACGTCCCTCTCATGTTCCCGCTTTTCAGCCAAAGCCTTCAGCACCTGAGACTCTTGGTACTAAATAAACACATCTTGTTATTCATTTTGAAAAAGCTTCTGTCATTTTAAACCCAATGCCACTGATCGGAGAGAAAATACCTTCCTTCGCTCTTCAGCTGCTTCCAGCTTCTTCTCGATCTCCTCCAGGGAGAGATCCCTCTTGGGGGGTGAGGGGAGATTGTGGGCTATGTCTGACACTGGAGACTGGGGCTTGAGAATTACCTCAAAGGCTTGCCCTGAGGCCCGCTTGTCTATTGGTTTCACCTCCATGTCTGTAAATCACACAAAGACAATGATGATGTTAAAAAAATCCATTAAAATATAAATTCATTAATGACTAATGCATTTTTTTCCAGGGAAGAGAAAACATCCATTAGGGACCATTTGTTTGGTTGGTCAGAAAATCAATTCTCAGGTTAATCCATACCTTCAAACTCACAAACGAGCTTGTTGCGAGCCTCTGGATAAAAGCAGGAACAGATGAGGGAGAGGACAGACAACTCCTTCATCTTCTCTTTGTATGCTGTAGGAATATACAGAAAACTTAGGATGCAAGTAAGAGAGATGCTGGGAACCGCCAATAGGTCAAATGATATTTGATTAAGGTGCTCACTCAATCAAAACAGTTCTAAAGTTACAACTAGTAAACACATGGAGGTGTCCCTCCACTTTTTCCACATTTTGTCACAATAGAATCCCAGTATGTATTCTGGTTTGATTTCATTGTTGAACTTCTGGCACAGTAACACTTTTAGCAGCTTCTGTTTTCATTCAAGAACGAGACAAATGCGTTTTATTCAATTCATCTTCCCCTCGATTTTCACAACCTTCCCTATCCTTTCTGTTTTTTTGCTTTAAGCCAAGATGTGTTTCTTCTTTGAACTTTTTTGAGTAATCTCTAACTGGTCTGTCAGATTAGATCGGCAGCCACGTCAAGGCAGATATGCATTTGTTGCAGCCTTTCTATTTTCTATATTAGGCATTGAATAATGCTGTTGGAAATGTTCAAGGTTACTGTTTTATTACCTAAACTTCTTCACAACTCATCCCAGAAGATGTTGTCTGTGTCTTTGGTCCTCGTGATGCTGTTTATTCACCAGTGTGCTCTAAAAAATACCTTTAAAGCTTCACAGAACATCTGGATTTCTAATCTTATTAAACGCAAAGATGTGCACTATTTACTAATTTTGTGGTTTCACTTTGGTTTATCTTATCTAGATGTGCCAAGAACAGTGAACACACATTTGTACCACAGTTCTCAAATTTTCATTTGCTAAAAAGAAGGAAATTCCTCTATTTTGCAAGTATGTAATACTTTGTGTTTCTTTGCCAAGTTAAACCCCAATAACCAGCATAAAGAAATGCAGTGGAAATATGACAGAGTAGGAAAAGGATAGGGGCATAAATTATTATTATGCAAGGCATTTTACCATTTCATTATTACAGAATAGGTAATGCATTTCAAGTCTTAAATGTACAAAAGTGTTTTGTTCCCCCATTAATAATAAATGAATAATTGATTTATCCATTTTGAAGAAGGCATCCTTAAAGGGTCAAAATACACTTTATTTTTTAAAGGAACAAAAACCAAAACTGTTATTTCTATTAAACCAAAAGAAACAAAACAGGCACCTGTGTCAGTTCATCCCCTGGCTCTGACTGAACCAGCTGATTAATGATCTGCACTTTCTTTGCCCTCTTTCTCCTTTACATTTTTTTGTGAAAGTTCCCACCTGGCTCCTCAGAGATGAGAACAGTGCTGCTGAGCCTTCTGTTCCAAAGGCCAGACTGTGAATTAGCTCTGTTACTGCAGGGCTGGCCTGCCTCCCACACTACAATATACCAATCGGCTTTAGGAGGCTCTCTGCAATGAGGCATCCAAAGACAAAAACATGTCATATAGGATAATAAAATCATGGTATTGCTTTTAGAGAGCTGAACAGATCAATTAAAACTAAAATGGTAAATGGCTGGGCCTCCAGGATGGTAACAAGTGAAGTAGATAATACACACTAAAATAGCTGTATGAATTGAACTCAAAAGCCCAAGGTGATGCTACACGAATTGCAACACGTGCCACATCTGGAGATCCAATATGGACTTGAAGGAAACACGATAAGCTAAATAATAAAGAAGGCACAATAATGATCCAGAACAATACATAAATACAAAATCTAATTTCAAATAAAACAAGTCGATGTTGAGTCTTAATAAGAGACACGTAGAGAGCCGTGTTGGGTACGGATGTCTGTTTTTGCTGATGGCTCAGCGATCGGCCGCTTAGCATCTTGGGTGGGGTCCGTCTGCATTATGCTGCATGTTGGGGGCCGCTGTGGCATGAAGGAGCGCAGGTGTTGAGCTGCGAATAAAACTGATCCTGGTTCGGATTGTTTCAAATATTTTCTCACAGCAAAGGAAATGGAACAACTATAATACAATAATAAAATAGATAAAGGGTTTAGAAACATAATGATGAAGGGTTCTGGCCCTGTGGGTAAGCCTATTATTGCTTTTCCAGATTTTAGCCGAGACAATAGACTCGCGTTTGATGGAAGACACGAGATCAGAGCGTCAAATGTTTCACTGTGTATATATAAATTGTTTCTCTTTTTACATCAAATTATAACGCCAGGTGGATACTACACATTACTGGTATAGAAAGGATGTACCTTATTCATCAATCCACCCATCCCTCCATCCATCCATCCATCCTCCATCCATCCATCCATCCATCATCTCATCCATCTAACCCCCCTCTCACAGGTCCATCTCTCTTACCGGTCACAGTCTTAGCCATGGCTGATCTATTTCTCCGCAGAAGATGCTGAAGCTCTGTTCCGATGAGCCGTGATGCTGCTTAAGGCACTGAGTCAGCGAACAGACCGGGTTTGGACCGGGGAGCAGACAGCAAGAGGAACGCGCACGGGAACCCGCATGCAGACCCTCCTCTTGAGCCATGACGCGCTACCAGCATCCACCAATGCAAGCTGCAGCCTACAGCCTGAGGAGTTGGACTCATTGCAGGATTAATTGAGTTCAGTTTAAAACTAGAGCCATGTCTGAAATTAATTGTCTAATATAGGGTATCCAGAGTTTTTAAATATTTCACTTTTTTGCTGCAAATTTTAATGTAGCTTTTGGGTAGTTTTTGTGATAGACTGAGAAAAAAATACATAATTATAAAGAACATAAAACACGATTTTAATATTAGAACAAATATTAAAAACTGATCTTCCCCTATATTCATATCACCCTATACATTCTTTTCAGCGCCCCCTCGCTCCTAAAGAAAGCATACCCACAGCATGATGCTGCCACCCCCCATTGCTCTACCCAAGAGATGTTGTGTGGAGGATGAAGTGCGATGTGAGATTTCTAGTGTCTGGATGCAAACCAAACGGTTTCATTCTGGTCTTATCTAACTAGAGCATCTTCTTCCTCATGTTGTCCCCTACATGAATTGTAGTAGACTCCAAACTTCTGAGGTTCTGTCAATTACAGTTTCCTCCTTGTGCCTGTCTGGTCCACAGCTTCTCCCACATAGCTGGAAATCACTGTAGCTCTTCCTAAATTGCAGTGGGTGTTCTAGGTTACTTTGGCTGCCTCTTGAATAACCGCACTCACTGCTTGGATTGTAATTTAAGGTAGAAAGTCATTCTCAGATGATGGACTGAGAAGCTCCCAGGAAGATGTTTAAAGCCAAAGTTGTCAGGGTAAAGTTGGCAACGCATGCATGCACCAGTCTGTTTTCAGATTTGGAAAACCATGTCTTAATTCCCTTCTATCTGATAAAATACCTATCAAATCCTTTCTTAGTTGTAGGTTGGTCGTTGAAGGAAATCTAAAAGTGAGGAAAGTAGTAAAACCCTAATAAACGTAGTGAGGATGAGCATTTTTAAACTGACAGGATATGTTCCACAGCCATTGGTAAACTATATTATTAGATATGACATCTGGTGTGTATCAAAGCAACAACATGATAAAAGGTGCATTTTAAAACTGATCCAAAATCTTTTCACTCTAACCTCATGGTATTGCATGAGAAAATAAGATGTTTATTTATTTTCTTTTTAAGCAGAGTGATCCCATTGAGATTAAGAGCCTCTTTTCTTCAACAGAGTTCTGGCCAAGAAACTGCAACAAATCAAAACACAAAGTTACATAGCTTAAATACATGCTGCAAATTCTGTAAAGCAGGAACATGTTATTGAAAGAAACATCTTTAAGTGACGCAAAGGAGTGGAGATCTTTTCATCATCTGCAAATATCTTTATTTGTTTTGGCAACAAGCAGTCTGCATGACTCTTATGAATTACTTGTTTCACAGCAATTGGTGTATCATGTGAAATTATACAATATTATGTAAAAAAAAACAAATACTGTAACTCTGTGTGGACAATTGCTTTGGTAAATACATAAAAATGTATATATTGCATAAAGTTTTCAAAGTTTTTTAGCACCAATACTTAATATTTTAGGTTGATGAAAACTAACATGAGTGCACGTTTTTTTCAAGACTTAAACAGACATTATGAAGAACAAATTCTAGATGGGATACATGATAACTGGGTTCAGTTAAAATAAACATGGAAAAGAAAATACCTGATATTTATACCATTCCAAGTAAAGTTCAAGTTTTAAGGATCAGGAACCTAAATATATAAAAGTGCCTTGAATCAAATATTTCTTATAAAAAAAAACAAAACAAAAAAAACCAAAAAACATCTGCATCTAAATGCATTCAGTGCTCAGTTAAATTAATCTCTGAACCAAGAAAAAGGATAAAAAGCGAAACAGTGCATGCTTTTCCTAAAATCGACCAAACCGTTATCAACATATGAAATTAAGTCAGATTTAAAATATTAAGACATCCATCAGGTGTTTGGAGTAAAGAACGATTATAACAGCAGCTTAAAGTGACTCCAGTCTTTCAGTGCTGAAACGTATAATTTGTAGGATACTCTGTACAAAAATCTCCTCACAGAACAGCATAACGACTCCATTCAGCTGCCCTCTGCTTTGGCCTTCAGCTGCTTCCTTATGTAGGAGCCGACCAGCATCTGAGGACGAAGCTGGTAACTGTGAAGGAGTTCATGAGAACTGCTTAGCTGATCCCCCTTCAGTCGATCCAACAGAGTCACGCAAACAACGGCCGCTTCAAAACACAACAGGAGAAAGTTAGAAAACCAAAAGAACAGATCACAGAAAATCTTGTGCTGAGCTGATCAAACGTTTCTCGTGTATGGTCTGATAACAGGATACCTCATACCTCGCAGACCACTCAGTTTGCACATGGCAGCAAAAACGGACGACTCCATCTCAATGTTGCAGACTCCCGCTTCTTTAGCTTTAATGAGGTACTCCTGTTTGTCGGCCTCAGTGTAGGAGCAGAAGGCACCATCCAGGCGAGCTTGACCTTTGGATTTGAGGTAATAAATATAAAAGACTCTTACATGCTGTAAGTTTACAGCAGGACAAAAATATATATATATTAAAGGCAGTAGAGTGCATACCTTCATAAAAATCCAGTGTGCACATGGTGTTACCGATGACAGTCTCAAACTGGTTGAGCTCTTTGCTGCACTGCAGCAGCTCCTGGGCCAGACTTTGGTCCAGATCAGTGCTGCGTACCACCGTCTTTCCCAGGATCACCTGCTCCAACTTAGGCTGGAAGGTGGCATCCACAGACTGTTTGGTAACAACAACCGTACCAGGCTCAAGTGCTGCAGAACAATAACAAAAAAAGTCAAATTACTCTGGAAAATTTCATTTAGAAACATAATACTGACCTATTATATCCAAATGGTGTAAAATATGCTATATATTCTTTTGGTTTTTTTGTGGTTTTAAAGGTTATGTGGATTCTGGTAGATTCTATACAGAAAACTGCTCCTTTCAAATTGTTGTCTTGACAGTGCAGAGTTTGTTTAAAGAAAATAAATAAAACAGAACAAATAATACCTTCTAATTTTTTTGAGATAACTAAAAACAGCTTTGTTCAACAGTCCAAACTCCCCTAGATGCAAAAATACAAAATTTAAATTGTTAAGCAGACATAAAAACCAGAAACTGCACTGAACTCAAACTTATCCCAACTTCCCCTCTAAAAAAATGATGATCTTTGCCAAGACAGGACAAAGATCTCCTCTTTTAAATACTTATTAAACCAATAAAGCAAATGTTCTGCTGTCAAATGAGGTCATTGTCACTTGAATCTTTCAGATTAAGTTAAACACCACTTCCAGCTCTGAATATAATCACGTCGTACTAAAGGTGTAAGAGGCAATATTAAGGTTTAAAAATGCAAAAATTCTTTCAGTTTCTTTTTTTTTCTCTACTTTTTTTGTTGCTTTACTGTGTGTCTTATCACTAACTGACATGTTATTTCAAACAAGCCACTCCCATCAGCTGCACTTTCTACCCAGTTGTGTCGGTTATCAAAAAAAAAAAAAAGTAAATTCACACATCCTGATTTTACTCAAAGCCGAAGCTTGATAAAATGAAGACAGTGTTATTTACATATTTTGAAAGATAAACAAATAGATGTACCTATTCCTCCTGATGTTCCTATGCGTATGATTGTTACATCTGTGCAATGTGCATGATGAAGGAGCTTTATGAGTTCATGCAGCATTATTGCAATAGATGGAATACCCATTCCATGCTGTGAAAGTCAAGCACAGACATATCACACTAAAGTTAGTGAAACATTACAAAACAATCAATGAGACCAGCGAGCAAAGCCTCATGGTAGGCGGGTTAAACTGAGCGGTGTTCTAACTCACGCTGACAGAGAGCACAGGGCCGACTTTGTACATGGCGTAACGATCAGTTCCAGCGCAGATGTTGGGATACTCCGATTTAGGGTCTTCCATTGCGAGCTCACCAGCTATAAACTCAATGAAGGACTTCATCCTCCAGGGGCTTCCACCAACACACACAAACTAAAAGATGCATTTACATAAACAAATCAAATGAAAAATAGAACAAATCTGGAGTTGTGGTCATATAACCATCAGGGAAAAGCCTGTTCTAGTCTGATTCATCACAGTAAAACCAACATTACTGCAAAGGAAGTTTTGTTGCAAAAAGTTTAAATGATCACAGTCAAGAAATCAATTAATGTAAATAAAATTTTGATTTTCTCTATATAATAGTAATAAAATTACTTACTTTGACGTCACCAAACATGGCTGGTAAGTTATGGCTTCCAGTTCCGAGACTGAAGTGATAGAGGATGTCATCTTTCAGAGCGTCCAGGTGTGGGTTGTGAACATAAACAGGACTAAAAGAGGAACAGAGGGTGGAAACTTAAGAGTCAGATCCGATTTTATTCCAACAATCAGACTGTACCAATATCACTGCACATCCATTGATTACACAATACATCTGCATTGCTTCAAAAGCTCAGAGGGTTTAACTCAAAATAAAAGATGTAGAAATCCCCTAAAATATTATTTTAGAGTTTGGAATAAAACACAGATGAAAATCAGTACTATTTTAAAAAGGGACAGCAAAAGAGGTGTGACCATTGTTTCAATTGCAATAAAAACGAGGGCGTCCAGAAGTGAGATTTCAAATGAGGTAACTAATTAACCCAAAATCCAACATGGCTGTAATGCATTTAAAACACAGTAACAAAGTGTTTTCTCGCATTCTTGGTAGTTTTTGTGTCATTGGATCTGACATTAAAAACAAATATTGGTCTAAGATGAATGGTAACTGTTTAGTCTGAAATGCTTATCGAAACAAATCTGCAAATCCAACAGGTTTTTCAACTTGACACTAAAATGGTTAACCTGGGACTGATGCAATCACAAGCTCCAGCTTCAGATTTGGTTAACAGTATATTTTGACACTGTGAATAATACATGGCAGAAACATTTGTTGCTGAACACAATCTGGATTTGAGTTCCACAGGTAAAACAACATTCTAACTCTTATGGCATGTTGTTAGATTTCCCGCTTTCAATATATCGGTTTAAAACATATCTGGATATTAACAATCTAAATTCATAAAAAAGCTGAAATAAATACCACTGAGACGAATCTGGGAAGGCTTATTACTGCTTAGCTACTGTTTCTTATGGTGACATTCAATGACGGAAACTACTGTCCTTACTTTGTGTGGATGGATCATCATCATGTTACACCATCTGTTACACCCAGACGTTTCCCGAATTACGACATATTAAAAAGACACATTAAAAGAACTATTATGTTAGCGGAATGATCTCACCTGCTGTACTCTTGGTTTTGGTTTTCTTCCATTTTATCCATGTTCCTGTAAAAAAGGAAAGAAAATCAGTACAGTAACACTCAGGTACCTGGAGAAAAAAGAAAGAAAAAAGACACCTGTCTATACCCGTCTTTCTTTCCGAATAGATTACAAAAAAAAGGCATATATAAGAAGCAGGAGACGGTTTTAAATAAATATGAATCGGTAAAGTCATACAATGTTTGCTTTAAAATAACCCTCCCACTATTGTAGTAAAAGATTAGATATTCTGCACACACAGCATTTCACGGCAAAGGATGATAAAGAATCAATAAACTCCATATTTACCTTTTAAAGGCTCTGACTGGACGGTGGGATAATGAATATGTTGCCAACGTTACTGCAGTAATGAAAGGCCACAAATGCTCAACCAACAAATAAATCCCTTAGAACGCTTTAGTTTCACGGCTCGGCAAATTAATTTCGCTCTGAACATCTGACGCCGCTGCAGTAACCTGAAACGCCGGCCTTCCGTGACGTTGCAGATACGTCACTTGCAGACCAGTTTTCCTATTGGCTGGGAGGTATAGGCTTGGTGTCACGTACAGATGTAGCTAAGATGTGTGGAGTAAGGTCTTTTGATAGAGAGAAATGTGCAATATGGAAAATTCCAGAGAATATTGTATCAACCCTGTAAGACTTCTATAAAAATGTGAATTTAATTACAAATTTTGCTACCGCCAAAATATAATGGTGATTACTTTATAGTAGACGTACTAAAAGGCAACTTGAGGACTGAGTAACTGATCATAACTGATATTTAAATAATGAAAGACCAAGATGTAAAGTCACTTTCAAATTCTGTCATTTTCTGAACCAATTTTCTTTTTAACATCAAACTTATGGAACCAGCACCTCTGGTGACAATATGTACAGTACTTCTTATTGTGTATCAGCTTAACCGCCGTATGTCGTTGTGGGTTCAAGTAAGCTCTTGTACAAATAACACCCACGCTGAGATAAGCATGGATTGTTTTATTGTGGAGCATGTAAAAAAAAAAAAAAATACATTCTTTATTCAACAAAATTATTCACCATGGATGGAGTTGCCAAATATTTTACTCAAGTATGAGTTTTTATATTTTATTAAAATATTACTCAAGTAAAAAAAATATGGTGCAATAAAACTACTAAAAGCACATTTTTTTCCAATAAGTTACTTAAAGTAAATGTAACTGTGTTATGTAAATAGCACCTACCCACCTCTGCCCAATAGCCTATAATGGTGAAAGTTAATTCTGATCAAAAGTAAAATGAAGTCTAATTCATTTATTTATGATTATAAATAGACGTAGATTAAAGTGAAAAAAAAATTAAGTAAATTTTTAATACATTTGTTGTAAGCTTTAAATAAAAAAATCTATACAATGTAGGAGACAGAGCCCAAATGTGAAAGAATGTATTCATCAGATAAGACTAATTGAATCTTTAAATTCAATCTAAAATGTTACTTGTGGCAAAAACCAGCAACACCTTGCCAGACACCAACCTTGCGATGAAACTGGAACTCATGAGCACTATGCTGCTGGGATGTTTGATTTCCCCTACAACTGCAACAGAGAAGTTTGTCTGACTTGATGAAACAACATGCAGCTCTAACTGCAGCTAAAGTATTGACTGAAGGATATTGGGGTCTGGTTCATCAAATAAATACCAATATAACAAGCCATGCTTGTAGATGAACGTGAAAAACATTCTGTGGGTTTGAAAATCTTATAAGGGTTCTGCCTCTACTTACAAATCCTAATTTCATATCTCCTGGGAGTTTTATCTGTCCTTTTTTTTTTTCAAACCAGCAGCAAGTTTTGTAGTTTGCAACATTCTTTGAAATAAAATCCTTTATGATGGAGAAATTGGATAAAAAATGAGATTAAGTATAGAAAAATGTATATAGAGAATATTTCAGCAAGGCAAGATAGTTTAACCTTTAACTATTAGATTTTGTTTGTTATTTAAATAGTTTATGTTTCTCACGTCAAAAGGAAACAGCTGAATAAACATCCTGTTATTACAGGGTTTACAGTATATTCCCTTCTCTTTCATTAAAAGCTATTTTTGAAGGATCAGTCGTTTAACCGACTTGTTCTTGTTTTGCTCCAGAGCTTCTAATATAGACCAAAAAAAAAATAAACAGAGAACTCTCAGAGTTCATTAAAACTTCAAAGGCAAATAGGAAAATCTTTCAGGCAAGTAAAAGGGTAAACATGCACAAATAATGTAAACTGTGACACATTTGTTCTTTACGAAAACCATCATTTAGCAAAAGACAAGGAAGAGACAAGCTGCTACACATTTAAGGTGATTTTTTTCTGTTTATTGCAAACAATGATTTTTTTTTTTGCATGCATCCCACACAAAGGCAGTCAGTGAATTTACATATACAGCATCTACTGCTTGACGTAGATTAAGTTAAAAAAAAAAAATCACACTTTACATTAGGTCAGAAAAAAATGTAAATAAATTTTGGCTTGCTTTTTAGAGCCTCTTGTAAACACACAATATCAGAAAAAAAAAATGTACACAGCAAAAACAAAGCTCAAAGTAAAATGCAAAGCAAACATTCAACGAGAGTTAAGGGTTAAAAATAAATTAGAGAAGCAAACAACAGTGCAAACCCCATGTGTGGTAAACACGTTTCTTAAGATGTTGAAAGCCTTTCAGCCATCCTAACAAAAGAAAAAAAAAGTGAAACATTAGTTTTCATTGCAGATTAATATGAAGATGGTCAAGCTGGAAAAAAGAGTAAGAGAAGTTATTTGTAAAAGCAGTTGGTTCCACATGGGATCTGAGACAAAAATCCTAGTAGCTCACTGGTATTTTTTATGACAACAGAATATACCAGAAAATAACTTGAATTCTAGGAGCAATTTCAGCAGGTTAGAGTGTTAGAGTGTGAAGTAGCTCATCAAAAAGATATAGCAGAGCAGTTATCTCCCTGCCATTACAGATGAAGGCAAATAGCCCCTTTTCTGCAGTCGATAAGAACTACAAATCTTGTGCAATGCTAATAAACTAATTTTTTGGTCTGTTAATTTCTAATTTAATGATAGCCAGAAACTGACTTGCAGTCGTTTTCATATTTAGAAAGTTTTAAAAGACTCCAAACGAAGGTAGACTATTTTTAACGAATGTGACGATTATTTAGAGGAAAGACGCCATGAATACATAAGTACGCCACAGTTGTCATGGCAACACAGTAGAAAAATATCCAAACATTTAAGAGGTATTAAAACTTTTGCATAGCAGGAAATGCCACAGCTTGCAACCTCTTGCTGTTGTGCTCAACTTAACAATTTTCTAAGCTACTTACTCATACGTCCTCTTGTACGTCTTTCCACTGTGTTACCTTCAGCTCTTGTTGCTCTGGATCCCTCTGTCAAGATCATAAGAAAAGAGCTAAAACCTGCTATCCACCGATGAACAAGCATCAACATTTAAACTGAAACTCAACAACTTACTGCCTTGGGTAACACAATGGGGTGGTCTGGGAGGTATTCTGGCCTCTTCTTGGCTTCAGGGCAGCAGGCCAAACCAATCAAAAAGTCCCTTGTATAAGATATTCTCTCTGTAGAGAAAATGAAAACAGGATCTAGTATAGAGGTATATATATATAAAAAAAACCTTTTACCCAATTAAGTGTTACAGTTGACTGAGGAGTGTGAGAGAGCTGCATTTCTAGGTACTGAAGAACTTTTGTATTGCTCTGTTTCTTACCTTTCTTCTGTTTATGAAGGTTGAAAATCTTGAAGAACTGCTCTAAACCAGCAGTAGTCTGTCAAGTGCAAAGGTTAGGAAGTCTTGATGTTTGAATCAGCTTAATGACTAATCAATGTCTTCAATGGGAATGTTTCATTTCAAGTCATCTACTGCATAGGTAGCATAAGTAGGTGACAAAAAAAGAACAGCGAAAAAGAAAGAAATGGAACAACCACCTGAATACAAATTTTAAACTACTTGGCTGGTTAAACAACCTGATATATTTGTTATTTATTAAACAATGAATGCCTCACCACTTCCTCCTCCATCAGTGGCTGATCACCTGTCGGAACATTCATTTGAGGATCTAAAACTAAAAGGACAGAATTCATAAGTTAAGATTAAAAGTCTGGTTTTGCAAGCAAATAGCTTTAAACTCACCAACGTTAGCATGTACACAGCGGCGCAGGGGTCTCGCCGGCTCCAGGTGCCTCAGTAGGATCCTTCTTCTTGATACCTCCATACTGGCGTCAGCAGGTCTCAGATGTTTTAAACTTTATGTGCTGAAAAAGTGAATAATTACTCTATTAGCTGGTGCTACGTTTAAAAACACATAAAAGATTTAAAGACCCTTCACTTTTAAAGTAGATGCAATTTCAGTGGTAATAGGGGTGAAGATTTGAAAAGGGAAAAAAAATGTTTTTGTTTCAATAAGCTATTTCTCAAAAGATAGGTGTATTAAAACAATTATGAACTCAAAATTTAACAAACACCTAAAATGCAAAGAATCCAAAGGGACATTAAAATGTTGCAGGTGGTTAATTAAAGTTTCACTGGTTGAGTGTAGCAGAATAGCAAATTCTGCAAAACCAGCTACTGTCATGCAATCTGTGCTTAAAACTAAGTATATTCAAGCACACACACTCACGGACCACCTTCTTAGGTACACCTGCCCAACTGTTTGTTAATGCAAATTTCTAACCAGCCAATAACATGGCAGCAACTCATTGCATGATGATTTACGTTTAACTTGAAAGCATGATGAATTGTCGCTAGATCTATAAAATTCTAAAAAACTCCAAAAATACATCCTGCCAGAAGCCAATAGATGCATTAGTCTTAAATAAAGAAAAGTTTCACACCAATGAAATACAGTGACACGTATGAGGTCAACCAGTAGCGGCAACCTGAAGCAAAACAAAAATGGCTGTGTAGGTTTTAGCTGAATTACCCTCTATATCTTTTTTTAAAAACGAGCAAAAAGGACGTTATTTGTGTCTTGCTGAATGTAAGAGATGTCTGCACCTTCTTCTCGACTGGATTTGGTGAGTTTGATTTATTTGAAGATCAAGGATATGATACCGCACAACTGCTAGTGCTGCTGCAATTGGCTAGAAGCTCAGGCAGCTGTGTCAACCTATTGATTTACAATGTAGGAGATCCAAAGAGCAACTTCTGGCTCTGGAGCGGCAGGTTGCAGACCCTTAATTTAAGCCATTTAATATGTAAAATAATATTAAAAAACAGTTCTTCACCACTTCCTTGATGCCATTAATAAAATTTATAATGCAACTGCTATTGTTAAAGGGCTCATCATTCAAAAATCTGACTCCATTAGTGTTGCCACTTTTTGCTGCAACACTTGCCTGACATTTTACTTATTCTGTAAGAGGCCCAAAATCAATGTTAAAAGTACCATAGCAAATCGCAAATGTTGCTAATGTTACATCCACATAAATGTGCATACATACAGGCCAAAGTTCAATGGGTGCCCTCGTGAGACAAAGAAGGGTTATCAAAATCTTAAGGGGAGATGCCATTTTCAATATTCATTTATTCAAGTGTTGTGTTACTTTACCGGAAGATTATAAATATATATAGTAACTAGAACTGGAAGTTGTAGCTAATTAATAGGTGTTTCAGAATCAAGGGTAAAATCAATAAATTATCCTTAAATGATTATAACTAATCTGCTTAATACCAGGGTTCTTAGCCTTTTACTCAAAGTGGGGCTCGTAGATTTGGATATTAAGATCTAGTTGCTTTTCGCCAATTTAGTAAATTCAACTATGGCTATCAGCAGAGTTATTTTTCACCAACCAAGAAATTGTCTGTTTTCATTCAAAGGTCAACCAAAAAAGGATGAATCTGACCTGAATGATCAACCGTTCACTGTATAAAATAACCACAAACAACCACGGATTAAAACAATGGTACCTTTAATAGCAAATAATCACTGAAAATGGCAACACTACTGGAAATAAGCACAATTAAAAAAATAAAAAAAATAAATAAATAAAAGGGGGGAAAAGGGGGGTGTAAGAGTTCAAGAGTCTGTGAGGAAGGTCCGAGCTTTAAAGCTTAATGCATTTAAAATGTCCTTTAAAAATAGCATTGGGTAAACGTGAATAGACCCAGATGCAGAAATATTAAACAAAATCAAACGAATGAAATTTCGTTCGATTTTAGAGTGAAAATGAATAATGGCCCAGAAATGCAATAATTGTAATAAAGCTGAAAGAGAATGGGTTAGCTTAGTGGGTCCCAGGAGTTCTGGTTCGGTGAGTTCTGGCTGAAACAAAGGAAGTTGGGCTCACAACGTGGCCTAAAAATGTGACATGTGGACATGAGGACATGTGGACATGAGGTTAAAGATGCTAGCCAGGCCACTGTAGCATTAAATTGGTCACTTTTGCTTCAACACCATCAAAGTCTAAATCAGAAAGTTTATTTCAAGTAAAATACAAACAAAGAGCACAAGCAAAGACATCTATTCTACCTTATTTTTCACCCAAACAGAGCAATTATTAAGCATCAGAAGGAAAGGGTGAATGGTACTGTTGGTACGATGGGAAGGGCCCTTTGGTTCGGTTCAGAGACCCAGTCCTCAGTTCAATCAGATCCTCCACAGGAAACTCTCGAAGAGATCTGGATTAATCTGATGCTTTAACAAAGCAACTGTACAGGACTTAATTTTATAACTTATGGGGCGTCTCCCTGTTGCTACGGCTGTTAGCTAGTGGCTGTTGCTTCTAGGCAGTCATCAGGCTGAACCAGTACGGCATGGTCGGGCAGCTTCACCATTTGGCTCAGCCACTTCTCGTGGCTCCTCTGAAAAACAGCAATTGGGCCCGACTATTCCATGGGTCGGCCAGAACTGGGTAGTGATCTGCTTCAGCATATGGGTTCACATACTATGCATTCAACCCAGCTTGAATTGCAGGAAAAGTCATTACGTTCTAGTTTTCTGAATCGTAGGCAGGTTCAGTCGGACTCAGTCCAGCGAGCCCAGCCTTCTCTGGAGAGATTTGAATGCTACTTGCATAGCTTCAGCTGAGAATCGGTGTGTCTCGCCTTACGCTGCCGTCAGCCACTGGCTGAAGAGGAAGTTGAACCCAAAGCACCCTACTATATAACCTCTGTTGCAGGATATGACGCCAGAAGCGAGTCGCTGTCATTATATTCCTGATATTTAATCTCAACACAAGATATTCCCTGTTCTTCAATCTGTGCCCAACACAGCCTTTTGCGGTTTAAAGTCCGACGCAGATAATGTCTATCCAAAGAAAATCTTTCCCAAATCTTCCCTTGAATAGACTCATCCTGTGATCGATGCCGGCAAGGACCAGCCTCAGTGGCCCATACCTTCTGGAGCTGTCATACACATTTACTTTTCAAAGATATTTCAGATGCTGTCTAAAGTTGCCATCTACAAATAAATCCAGATTCTATTTTCACATTATTCTGTGTTACCCCTGTTATGACTGATGTCATATATAATCAGAAGCCAATGATAACATTTGCTAACACTTTTGGCCAGGACAAATTATTCTGCATTCTGCAATTATTCTACTGGTAAAAAAATAACCCACCACCCCCTTCAACCTTTAGCAGGATATAACGAAACATGTTAATGTGGAAAAAAATAAGATTTAACTTGAAAAGAAGAACATATACTTTCTAGGAGATATGGCAACCCCTTAAGGTTACTTCAACAAGTAAAACTAAGTGAATGTAAATATCTAAACATGCGACACCCCTGGTTTTTTTTTTTAAGATTTAAAGAAAACAGAGTTAATTATTATTAAAAGACAGAGAAAAATAAATAAATCCATATATATATATATATATATATATATATATATACATACAT
>JAUZNJ010025080.1:0-16786 GCA_034780135.1 Jordanella pulchra | reverse complement strand
GTTACACCTTTTGAATGGAATTACTGAAATAAATCTACTTTTTCATGGTATTCTAATTTTATGACCAGCACCTGTATGTCGCATCTCGATCCACACTCTATTCCGGTAGATGGCGGTAATGCGCATGAGTGGGTTGATTGCCAGCCAGCATTAAAAAAAAAAAAAGATCTGTTCACCGTTTCCACCAATAGGATGGTGCGCCACACTAACGGACACCACTGCTGACATCGTGCCAGCGCCATCGTACCACATAAATATCGACGTTTTCAGATATTTCCATCACCCGGACTGCCTAAAATGAATACATGAGGTGAGTACATCTTTCCAGTTCGAAAGATAAAGGAAAATATAAATTATTTCTGACGCTGTTTTAATGTTACTGTTGTTTGCTATGTCTGTCAACTATTTGTTTTTAGCGGGTTTTTAGAAAATCCAGCAATATAGTTTTGAATGAGCATTTCATTTTTTTTAGGCATTTATTACAGTGTGTGTGAAATTAGCTAATTACACGACTTATTCAGCTGTAATCTTTTAGGCAAGGTGGTGGTGCAGGCTTTTAGCGCCACTGCTAGCTAGTCAAGCCTCTCAGCGCTCGCTCTTGATCACGTGACACGCTTTTCATCAAAAGCGCATGTGCCAAACTCTAAATTTCTGTTTAAAAAAAGCATTCACATACTGTTATGCGTGGATTAATACCAACACATAGAAACTTCAGATGAAGGACTCTAGGATCAAATCAATTTTAAAATTCGTATTTTGACACTTTTCATACTACAATCTCAAGAAATTTTCAATCTCTTGAGTTTTAATTGCACTCGCGAGAAAATGACTTGATACTCAGTCGCTCTGTGAGAAACGTGGTAAGATTTGAAGTTGTATAAGAAAACAATATATTTTGTTGGTTATATTTTCAAACAACTTTTAGACAGCTTTTCTCTCTTTGCAGTAAAGGTCCGCTGTTATGAATGGCATCAGAAGGGAATGACAAGCAAATCAATATCAAGAGGACGACGGGAAAACTGGCTGAAGACGGAATCAAACCTTGGAGGTACATTTTTTTTTTTTTTTTTTTTTTTTTGGTATGTTTGCCTCTTTTAACCTCTTGGTGGTTCATGGCTTTTCATCTTTTAAGAATGGACTATTTTAGTGTGATTTGTCAAAATACATTCCATGCATTTTAGCCACTGTAATTCAGTCTTGTGGTCTCTTCAGATAAGCGTTCTGGCTGTCAGAGCTTCTGATTTACATGCACAGTGTTATGGCGGACAGCACTGAGCAACGCAGACTGGTCCTGCGGCACGTCCCAGAATCAGTAACATCCTGATGTCCCAGCATTCAACACCGGAGTTCAGAAGTCTGGACTTTTGCAGCTTAATGCACAGCGTCAATCAATTGAAAAACTACTTCAGGGGTCTTTAGGGAGACACTCGCATGCAAGGCTTTGCGTCTAAATCAGATGATTGCATAATGACTTGGCCTATAGCAGAACTACTGAATGAAGTTTTTAGTACTTCAGACTATTAATATGACTATTACTAATTGAGGATGTCCTGATGTAACCTTTTGCCTTCCTATAAGACGCACATGTTCCAGCTTTGTGATTTGGCTGATACCGATATTGAACCAATACAATATCAGCACAAATCATACATACTAAAAGTATGTATGGCTTAAAGTATGATCAGGAGTGTACTTTTAATTAAAAGTTCTCCCCTCTTAGCAAAAAGTGTTTTGATCACATCGGCTGTTGTATGCAGGACATGAACGTTGCTGGATAGAAATACTGGTGTTCAGTGGTTCTATCAGTGGACTAATGTTGGAGATTTCAGATGCTGCCTGTTATTGGACCAGTTTCCCATGACAATATGGGGATATCTGTATTATGAACTACAATGCTTGATAGCAGTTAACCCCATCAGCAGATACACTAAACTTAGCATTTGGGGAAAGGAGTAACTGGTTTCTGCTGATTCTATTCAATGTTTTAAGAAGAGTATTGAAAGCCACACCCTCCCATGTTGAGCAGTATGGGTGAAAACAGCTCATGATCTTGTTGCTGTCTTTTCTAGCCGCGTTTTTTTTTTTTTTTAGCTCCAGTTGTTTACAGTTTTTGTTTTCTTTCTAAACACAGAAGAGCTGCCGCTAGTTCACAGGGAAACCTTTTGTCAACCTGAGAGTTTCCAAGGAGGGGTTTTGGTAATCATCTGGTTTCCCTAAACATCCACAATGTCTGAATGAGACTCGCCTGCTTCAGTCAAGTCGCACCTTGAGATTTAATAAGAGGTAACCAGTGGTTTTGTTTACAATAGTGTGCCAGAAAATTCAAACATTAATCAGGCTCCTTGTCTAGAGGAGCTGTTCCATGCAATAAATGAAGCCAATGTATATATTCATAGAAATTGGAATTAAATGTATTGGTTTAAAAAAAAAAAAAAAAAAAAAAAAAAAAAAAAAATCTGATATGAAATTTGAACAATTCTGTTTTTATGTTGAACATCAGAATCTATGAAAAGCTAATAATCACAGGTTCCCTGACCTACTTGTAATATCTAAACATTTCTTATGACATTTTGAATAGAAGCAGTGTTGTTTTTATAACGTCACTTGAAATGCATTGATTATAACCAGAATGGTCACAAGATTTCCACTTATGCTCAAAAGGCCATAAGATAATTTAACCTGAAGTCCCACATAAATCAAGCACTCAGATGTGTGAAACAAAAGAAAACTTAAATAAAAATTACATGGAGCTAAGTTTACATTTGTAATATCTTGGATTGAAAACGCCAAACTAAATTTTAAAACCTAAAATACAGTTTTGATTAATTTTCAAATTAAAGGATTTCTTTTCAGTTTATTTCCAGATGCAGTTTGAGCTGATCTAATTGTTCTTGCCCATAAACATAAAATATAGATGTAGGGCGTGCAGGTGGCACAGTGGTTAGCGTGCACGATCCATGTATGGAGACCTCAGTCCTCAATGCAGGTGACCGTAAAAGCTCCAAAAAAAAAAAAAAAATAAAAAATAATAGGAATTTCATCTTTTGGGCAACTTATTTGAGTTGTAATCTAAAAATCCACAGAAAAATTAAACCCAGATAACCTTGTTTACGATTTAGAATGATTGCATTTTGGTTTATTTTGGGGTCTATCCCACCACTTTGTGAATAGATTTAAGACCCTGTAGCTTAATTCTTTAAGAAATTGCTTTTGGAAAGTAATTTTGACATGTTTTGTTTGTCTTTGTAATTTTTTTGCATGCACTGCATTGATGTCCTTTTTTTTTTCCTTCTGCAGGGAGGATCCTTGCAGTCCAAAGTAAAAACCCAGTGGACAGCTGTTTGACTTCTCCAGCAGAACTTGTATCTTGGATGCTTTGTGCATTGAAACCCCACCTTTCTGTCTGAGGACTTTCTTCATCTAAGGCCAGACTCTGTGACTTTAGTTCTCTTGATCGGAAACAGGAAAATGGCCATTTTGTCACATGTGATCTGTACGGTCTGTTTCACCGATATTATTTACAATCGTCGTATTAATTTTAAGCGATAAGCACCTTGGTTAGATGTAGGCATCTTTGGATGTCATTATGTTGACAAGATTTAAAACGCAGCAACAATCTGTAGATTTTCAGTCTACTGTCATGGCAACCATAAAACCTGACTCGTTTGTTTTTCTGAAAATGTTTCAACACCTATCCAGGAGTCTCGATCAATTCTGTCAGGTCGAACTAGAGCAACTTGTAATGCTGATGTGTTTAAGCACCTGGAGGCTCATTGCCTCTAAGCACATCCCAAGTGAGATGCAAATCAATATGCCTCACCCCCCTTTGTCTGTTTGCTATGAGCTTTGTATTTAGGCATTTAAATCAAAAGACAACTTTATCTTTAAAATGAGTTTCCCAGTAGTTGGATGTGTCTGGCAGCTGAAACTTCAATGTTCCTCCTCTTTTTAGAGATGAGTTTTCTCCTTTAACAAAAAGGGCTTCCTTCATCCTAGACAAGTACACCGAAAGACAAATGTGTGAGGGTGTAACACAAGCCATTGTTTTATTATTACTTGCTTGTTAAAAAAAATGATTGGTTCAATAACCCAACAGCTTAACTTCTCTATATCATGAATTTGAAGTGCCTTATCTCGACATTTTCTATGCAAAAGTTAACAAAACAAGTGTTAAAAACTGGTACTTTTGCGGTGATGAAAAAAGATCACCACTTTTAGAAATAAAGTAACCCAATAGCACGATGCTGCTTATATGTGTGGAGTTATTCTGGTGGTCAGTGTGTTGTTGTCTGCTTAAGGTACCATTCAGCATTGTGTCAGCCCTGCCTTTGATGAAGCTAGTAAATAAAACCCAAACTACTAAGGTATACAATTTTTCTCTAATGAACAATTCTGCTTTATAACATTTTTTTTATGAACTTAAACTAGTTTTCTCGTTTCATTTGCTTCTATTCCCTTAATTAAATTCATTTCATACTTGGTTTGCCTTTATTCAGATAAGTATGCAGACTTTTTATTTGGGGGGGGGGGGGCTCTGTGGTACTCTTGCTATCTTCTGCTTGTCTTGAGTATTTATGTAAACTGGATAGTGTTGCCCTGTTCCTGACCTCTGACTACCTGTAGGACAACCTAATCCTTTGCTTTGAAATGTATAACTTCTTTTTTCCTTTTTTTTACAACGCCATAATAATTGTGCAGAACATTACCAGATGTCCTGTTACTACCATTACAGCACACTTAAGTAGTGCAGATTTTAATATTTCAGATTTGGTCCATTATCTTAAATGTTTTACATATTTTTTTTTCCCTCCATCTTTAAGTGTTAACATTTAGATAAAAGTGCACAGCTTGTTAAAATCTTATCGAGTAGAAACTTCTCCATGTGACTAGTTGTAGTTTAACCACTGAACAGGGTTTCACTGCGGTTTAAGAGTATTTGCTTTTTGCTTCATAAATGGCATTTTTCTTTTTTTTTTTTTTTTTTAACCTAAGAGTAGCAACTATACTGGAATCTCAATGCACTTTTACAAAAAGTAAATTCAGTGCAACAGTATAATGTATTCGGGTTCAGTTAAACTTTGTTTAGTTTTTTCCTTTGTACACATAAAAAGACAGCAGATCTAAAGTGAGCTCAATTTTTGTGTGTATATATGTTTGTTTTTACTACAATGTGTGGGGCAAATATCCTACATTGTGGGGACATAAAGGTACAAATGGGAAAACTCAACTGGTGCCCTGTTGATAAAGTTCACCTCTCTGACCTGGGGTTAGGTTTGGGACTAAGTTATGAATGGAGTTTAGGTTAGTTAGGCCTGTGTTGGTAATGGTTAGGATTAGGGCGTGTGTTAGGCCATATAAAATAAAAGTCAATGAAATGTCCCCAGAAGCCATGAAGACAAATGTTGATGGATGAATAGGTCTGCTTCAGCATTGCAGTGCACCATCACTTGGCATCTGTATTTTTGTTGGTATTCATACAGTGGCGGTTCTAGGAAATGTTTCCTGGGTAGGCTAAGGGATTTCCAGAGGAGGCCACGTAAGCACTATGCCTGACCAGAAAATTTACATAGGGTTGATCAGAAGGGCCAATCTATACTGATTAAAAAAAAAAGTTCCCCTTTCCAATTCTCTAAAACATAGGGGGGTAAGACATCCAAACCCTTCAAACTAAATTACTACCCAAGGTTCTTTTGTAGATTGGCTCGTCTTCTTTTCTGACGCCCATTAGCCATAGAGGGTGCAACACTTAGAAATTGACCATTAAGTACTTTGATGAAGATGTTGAATATTAATCATCTACACTTTTTAGAAGTAAAACTAAGTTGCATCTGAATAAGTCAATACACTATTAATCTCTATAGAATTTCAACACTCGGCTCATACTGAAATATTTTCTCATCTGAAGTTTTGTGCTCTCGTTTGTGTGTGTGTGTGTGTGTGTGTTTGTGTGTGAGTGTGAGGTATTAAGCACGAGCATCTGAGTCAACACTTTAACTACTGTTTTTTGCACCCTGCCTCTTCGGCCCAAGTCTATCATTTAGAACTTAGTGGATGATCGAAAGTGACGGTGTTAATTATAAATTGATGCATATTTCTTTGTGGGATTATGCGTTAACCTCAATGGACTTTACCTTGTCAGAATAAGTGTGTTATGTGCCTTTAGCCATAAAATCAGGTTTTTCATGTTGTCAGCCTTCATGCTATCATCAGACATGCCAGATGCATGGCACAAAAATTAAAATACACTCAAAGAAAAATGTCTTACAGAATCAGCCATGTACGCTCAGATCATAAACTTGTGCTCATGGTATTTAAAACTTGTCCTAGATTGACCAGAAGTGCCATCATTTAGTGGTAACTTACATTTTTACACTGAATAGCTCAGCATGTTTCTGATTTTCATGGAGGAGTTGCTTATCTAGAGGGAGAGGCAAGCTGAGTAGGGTGTTATTAAATCAACAGACCTGAGAAGAAATGTTTTCCTTTAACTCCTGAACTTCCCATGTTTGACCTTTTTAGTTTTTGGATGTTGGTGAAAATTGGATTCATTCCTTTCTTTATTTTTCCCTGCAGTTGGGTATTGCCATTGGATTCCTGCTCCCACCCATTCTTGTGCCTAATGTGGACGATGTAGACGAGTTGGCGTATCACATCAGATTCATGTTCTACATCAGCGCAGGCGTGGCCACCTTCATCTTTGTACTTGTGGTCATCGGTATGTTGCTTTTTTTTTATTTTTTATTTTTATTTTATTTTTTTTATAATTTTTTCCTTTAAAACAATATAATGTTGGACATTTATTAGCGAAGCTAACAATATCGAGGTCTTGTATTGATAACTGTTCTGTCATATGAAATTAAATGTTGGTTGTAACTTTGATCTCTGCAAGAATCTTGGAATCTGATTAATCTTATCCTGCAATTGTACCATGGTGAATATTTGCATATGAATTTATTTTGACTTCACGTTGGACTCAGCCCAGTCCTACAGTCCAGCTCTTAAGCTTCTAAAAAAAAAAAAAATCAATGTGTTCTCTATTTAACACATTAAACTACATTTGCTCTGTAGTGTTTCAGGAAAGACCTGAAATCCCACCCACCCAGTCTCAGGCTCAAGCAAGGATGTCGCGCTCCAATGACTATTCCTACATGGACTCCATTTGTAGGCTTCTGTACAACAAGGCCTTTATGCTGCTTGTGAGCAGCTATGGTGGGTTCATCGAGCTTTATTCAAACTGCTGTTGCATTTTTATTAAAGTCTTAAATTCTTTTATTAAAAGGCCAAAGCTTTTGTTATTTATTATTATTCTTTAACAATCTTTCCACACTGTGCTCTATCGGGATGCATTTAGTTCTTCCTCCAAAATGTAATGCTTTTATTCCGGTTCTTTTGTGCTCTTTGTAGATGTATAGACAATTTCTTTGCCATTTCCTGGCTTTTAAAGACCAGAAAACATCTGCTTTAATGGTATATTCTTGTCTTTCCATGTTGAAAGCAGCAAATATCCATTATTTTCTGTATTTCTTTTTAAAGAAAATAATTTTGGTTGGATTTTATTTTGTTTTTAACAAATATAAGACAAAGCAAAGGCTTTTAACTAACAAACCTAATCTTTTTAATTAATCAATGTCTTTATCCAACTATTGCTTGTTGTTCAGCAAAAGTCTTTCCAATTTTTTTTTTTAGGCCTTTCAAAATCAATAAAGACATCTCTCAATAAAACAGTTTGCTTCTTTCACATTTATTTTAGCAGAATGTAGACAGGTTAATAAATCACACCAATAAGACAATAAAATGCATCAAAAACACTTTAATATGAAGAATATTATAAAGTCTTTGAATTATTGAAAAATGGCTAAATAAAAAAAAATCTTAATACAAAGCACTTTAGATACTGGAATTTTAAAGGTGTGTGTGTGTATATGTATGTATAAATGTGTGTGTGTATCTAGTATTTCCAGCTAAAAGTTAAAAATAAGCTTTGAAGATGCATGTTGATAGAAACGCTGTGTTTAGTTAGTGCTTGTTCGGTCTGCGTGTGTCTTGAAATGAGTACATACAGACAGAAAAGATGCAGTATATAATGGGTCACTTTTATTTAGACTTAATGGAGGCAAAACTTGTGTGCATTGGTTCTTATGGGTTAAATGACTTATGACTGTGTCTACGTATTAAGGTATTTACCAGATTTAAAGTTGTACAAGAATATCCTACTGTCGTAAAGCAGTCTGAAAATAACCAGGTTGATCAATGTAGACTTTATATTACTAAGGTCTCAGACACTTGTTCTCACATGCTTCTCTTATGAAACATTTCCTTTATCACTGGCATTCTGTGTTGCTGTAAAGTGCTCCATACAGTTGGTGTGCAGCTTGGATCTAAAGCACATTAAGTGAAACACACAGAGACTCAAAGGTCATGATTTAAAGCATGAACTTAGTTTCTTAGTTTGTTTGGGAGATCCTGCATAACATTTTGGCCATTTAATTTTTTTTAAGTTAATGCTGATGTATAGACACCAAGAATAAAAAAAAAAAATAAGAAAGCTTTCTGTCTGTTTTTTGCAGGGTTGAACGTTGGTTGCTTCTATGCCATTTCCACACTTTTGAACCGAATGATAATTGAACACTACCCTGTAAGTTTCTATGCACCTCCTAAAAGACATGACTGGACTCAGTTTAAGTATTTTATCATCTCTGGTTGACATCTTTCATGTTTTAAACTCTTTACCTTTTTTTAAAAGCTTCGGGATGATTGACCCTCACAAAGATAACAGGAGTCTAAGAATGTTTATTGTTCCAACTGAATTAGCTGTGTCAGAAGTGACCCATATACTAGTAATACTATGGTGTTTTTTTTTGTGTTTTGTTCAGGGTGAAGAGGTGAATGCTGGGAGGATTGGTTTGACCATTGTCATTGCTGGAATGGCAGGATCCCTCATATGTGGGATTTGGCTCGACAAGACCAAAACCTACAAGTAAGTTAATCTTGTAAAAGCTGTTTGTATTAAAGCAATATCATCTGTTGGTGTTGGTCCACTGGGATTTGTGAAATGTCATGTATTTTTCATTTTCCACAAGGATTTACAAGCACCTGCTTTAGTGATCATGTTATCAATGTCCTTGACTGGTCCTGAGTAAATATAAGCGAACTATCTTGACATAGCATGGACATATTGTTTGGTAGGATAAAACTAATTTATCAAATCTTATCATTTCTGGTCTTGATAGGAAATTTAAAAAAAGCTAATTTTAGGCTTTTATCATTAAAAGATCTTCCAGTAATTTCAATCAAAGTAAAACTTTTCATCAATCACATTTAAAAATATATAATTGCTCAATTTATTATTGGGCTTTAGCAATGCACCAAGACTGTGTTATTAAGTCCAAAAAGCTTGGTGGTTGTCTTCAGAAAAACATCTCGGGTTCAAACTTGGCAGAAAGGCATGAAAGGTTTTGTTCATATGATGGCTAAACTCTTGGGTCACTTGGAACTGAATTAAAAACGTGGGAAGGTATTGTCAGTTTGACTAGAACTACAAATATTTTTATTTATTTTTTTTTTTTTAGAGAAACTTTCATGATGAATTATCACTTCCAGTAATGACACACAATCTACTGTGGCAGGTTAAAATCCTCGGCCCTTAGATTCCTTAAATGCCATTTAGATGCTTGGCTGTCAGAGCAGTTTACCTCAGGTTTAAACTGTGGACCCTCACATTGTCTCACTCTCATTCAGTGGACTTTGCTGTACTTACAAATTGTTTTGCAGCATAATTCACGCATGACTGTGCAAAGGACTGCATTCGCAAAGTAAGCTGGTTTTCACAGGAACCTGCCTGCTCCCACTTATCTTTGTACCTCATGCCTGAGTTTTGTTTGGTTAAAAGCTAAATTTAGGTCAAACACTCAAGCTTGGATAGTTTTGTACTTGAGTTATTTTTTGGTCATTTGTTTGTCTTTTTAAACCCTTTAGTTTGAATTTAAGTAGATTTCAAATACTCAACACGATTTCTTAATGATGAACCTCGTCAGCATTTTGCACAATTCTAATTTTTCACACTTTTATATTTAGGTTTTGCTGATGGTTTATAGACATTTTTATATAGATGATTAAAACCTTCACAATGCATGCCAAACATCTAAGATGTTTGGCAAAAGCAATGGATTTTCCATTGAACATGATCATTTAAAAACATCAAGGTCACAGCTCTTTAGATTGCTGAAGCCAATCTTTTTTTGATAGAAAATTTAGTGGAGGGAAAAGATGTGAATGTAAAAACCCTGAAATGACTAAAACAAATCTTATCAAAGTATTGGAGATTCACAAGGCCATATTCTTTTTGTAGGTGGCTTATGATCTATCGAATGTGAGGAGTCCAATTGAATTTCTAGACATTTTCCTCATATGAAATTGGCTTTTGCCCACAAATATTTTTGCCCCATTAAATAAGCGTACAGTTTTTAACATGTTTGTTTTCTTATGCATAGGATTTTTCAGCCTATTCTCAAAAAGCTACAACTTGATATGGAAAAAATGTGTTTTGAAATCTCTGCTATTAGTAAATTTGAGTGAATGCACCCTAGTCGCTTTTGAATTGGAACTGGTGAAAGTTTTTGCACTATTTATTGAGACAACAGCAAGTTTCCTACTTTGTTTCAGACTAAACATTGTTGTTTTCCTATTTTCGTAGGGAAAAATGCTGTTCTGCATAAAAATGCAAATGATGTGAATCTAAATTTGTGCTTTTAAACTGTGTTTATATAAAACAGCCTAATGACTTCTCCTTTAAGTAGTTCTATCTGAACAATCCCCTTTTAAATTGAGTCTGTATGTGAATTTTTGTCCCAATCTTATGAAAACTGCTCTCCTCTTGTCCCTGCAGGCAAACCACCCTGGTGGTGTATATCCTTTCCATGGTTGGGATGCTGGTTTACACCTTCACTCTGAACCTGGGGCACCTCTGGGTGGTTTTTATCACAGCTGGAATCCTAGGGTAGGTAAACCTTGTGTGGTATGTAACCAGGGGTGGATAGAGTACCCAGAAATTATACTTGAGAATAGTACTACTATATTTGTGCTAAAAAGGGAAAAAGTACTCATCCAAGAAATGACTAGCATAATAAAGCAAAAAGCCTACTAAAGTACACAGTACTTCGTCCAATTTGGATTTAATCTAGTTGCCAGCTCCTAATTTATTTTCCCATTCCAATAATTTTCCCACAATATTTGCAATTTCTGGTAGTGGTTGCCATAGCATTTCCTTTCCCCTTTTTAAAAAATAAAAGAAATTCTAAATTTAAGATGAACGTGTTTTGTAGAAACCTATCGTAGTTGTTTTTTTTTTTTTTTAACCAGTGCAGGCGTTTCATAGTTGAGGCCAGAGTAGACTCCATGGATGTTGGATTTAAATTGAGCTTGAGTTTCTGATTTATATTCTGCAGCTTCTTCATGACCGGATATCTACCTCTTGGCTTTGAGTTTGCAGTGGAGCTCACATTCCCTGAATCAGAGGGAACCTCATCTGGTCTGCTCAACTGTTCAGCTCAGGTCAGATTTTATTGGATCCGATTTTAATTATAGACTTGCAGACTGAACTCGTATATTTACTTTTACTTTTACATCTTTATGCAAATCTTGTTGCAGATCTTTGGAATCATTTTCACTATTGGGCAAGGAAAGCTTATCGATAGATGGGGAACTTTAGTTGGAAATGTTTTCCTCTGTACTTTTCTGCTAATTGGAACAATAATGACGGGTAAGACACATGCGTCAACACATCACATGGATGATGCAAATATCTATTCGGACTTTCTTTTATTGTGGTGAATGAAAACAATTGGCACCTAGTGACGTGTAAATATGAAAGAAAATTGCTTAAATTTTCTTGTATTAATGCAAATCTGAATTGTCACATTTTCTTAACAAAAAATATCTGGTTTTGCTACAGTTCTTAATTGTTTTTAGGCAGTTACTTTGAGTGCAATACTGATTTTAAGCGTCTTAGAAAGGCCTAGTCAAGGAAGTGCGTCTCTCTGTGTGTGCACATATGTATATATGTTTCTTTTTGTTTTTTTGTCTTTGTGGCTCTAAGTAAGTTTGAACATTTACAACCAAACCCTGCTTTAAGCTACTCTTTAACCTTAGACCTGTCTGTCTAAATGGCTCTTTTAGTTCACTAATGTTTTATAACTAACCAGCCTTCAGAGAACAACTTCACTTGTAGTAGTTGTGGACAGTACTGGAGAAATGTTTAGTTGCTTTACTAATGATGCTAAAGGTGAGGAGCGATTATGTTTAATCCACGATTTAATTACTTGTGTAAATAAAAAAATGTGTTATCTATATCTGATAATTTCAGTAACTATTAAAACATGATACTTGAAATAAAACACAGAGAAAGGTACAAACATACATTTAGTTTTCAGTTTTGTAGTTGCTGATTTTTTTTTTAAAGGACAATGTCACTTTGATTTTTAAACGTTCTTAAAACCATGTCTTGTCCTCCTTTCATGGTTTTCCAGTTCTTGCTGTGTGTGTAAAGTAACATAGCAAAATATGAAAATGTTAACTGGCACAAAGAGTTTACCTTGAGTAGCTTAAAGCCACATTTTATCTTAGATGTTTGCTGCCACCTAATGGTGTAAGTTGAAATAAACCTGCTAATGTTAGCTTATGGGCACTTTGTTTAAAATGTTTTTTTTTTTCCTTTAAGTTGAATTCCTTTATAGTTGAGCTTATTTCTAGTGAATGACCAGCCATTTGAGTTGAACTCGTGCTTTTCCTCAAGTCAGTCTAAATTCATTTGTTGGGTATTAAAGTTTTTCCAGACTCAAATCTGGTTTCCAGAACGGCCATGAGAGCCTGGAGCCTAAGTATTAAATGCTTCTCTGGTTTCTGACAGGATTCATCAAATCTGACCTCCGGCGACAGAAAGCCAACCAAGAAGCTGAAGTGCAAACAGTGAGTGTAAGTATATCTGCGTGATGTGCATGTAGTCTGATGTTCCCGTGCTCCTTTAGAACAGACTGGGTCAGATTCCAGTCCATCTCTGGAGTTGCTGCTTGGCTGTGGTTTTTTTCACGGCAACTTTCTGCTGGCTGTTTTCTTATGGTTTACATCTGCAGGGGAGAAACTTATTTTGGTCTTTCTAAACCTTAATTTTTTTTTTTTTAAATCTCTGCTTATGGTGGCAACTTGAACTGTTGCTTATCTTTGTTTTGCTATAGAAATGCAGCTATTTTTTAAACTGTCTTTGTTGGTGAACATGATAGAAATTTGAGCTGGAGATTTAAGGTATATCTGTTTTATTAAGATAAAACATTAATTCATTTCAGTTGTTCCACTCAAAAGGTGACTTTTGTATTGATTCATTACACTCTGTGATGCTTAAAATATGCTAGTAATTTGATCGCTGTTAACAGCTAAAGGTCATATATCTCAACTTGGATATTTTTAAGGGTCGTCCTGTAAAATAAGCGACTGATTTGGCAGCTATCCTGCCTGTCGACAATCCCTGATGCCTTCTTAAGAAGTTTTAACACACAGCAGGAACATTTTACCGTTTGGTGCTGTATCTTTGATGGAAAGTTAAGTGGAAGAAAAAATATTGGTAGAAAGGGAACACGAGTAAAGGATTGTGATGCAAAGTCAGTTCCAGAGTTTGGGGAAGATTTAAAAGATGTTGACTGGGGTTGGTCTCAGTGCTTCAGAACTCGTGTTACAGCGGTATCAGGACATGAAACACAAATGTCCTACTTTAGATCACTGGCTAGGTAGGAAAAGGGCTTGACCACTGATCAAAGTCCTATTTTCAAATAAAAGTAAACTTTGCATTCTATTCTTAATCAAGGTCCAAGAGTCTGGACAAAGAGTGGTGAGGAAGCTATATTTGGGTGTAAGCCATATCTGATATAAACCTTTGAAATATTATGTTTTACTGGCTTCATTTTATGAGTCTGACTGAAATGACATTTTTAACTAAACTTCTTTGACATGTACTTGTACTCTTCAGTGTCTGGTTAATCAAGTGATATTGTGAAAGATTTTGTAAAACAAAATATTTGTCCTAAAACAAAATGTATTGGCCTTTAGACTACTAAAGTCTCTTTTAAAAAAAAAAAAAAAAATCTAACTCATATTTACCATTGCTTTTGCTCGTCTTTAATACAAGCCTGGCTCCTTTTCTGGCTTTTTAGTTTTGCTTTATTTCTAACAAAAAATCAGCTTTAACTGAAAACACCAGTGCTCCTGCACACCCGTTGAGTTAGGCCAGGTTTATTAGCCAGTAACTCGCCAAAAAAAACCAAACTAAATCCTGCTTATTCTTGGAGTATAACTTTGATCACAATCAGGTTGCTCTACTCTCTTTATTACCACCTGTATAGAGATCTTGGTGGTTTTGTGGACGGGTTGCTTATAGTGTAGGTGGGTGTGCAGGTATTTCTGGTTCTGCTGGTGGAGGTAATGAAAGATGGTGACCATCAGGGTCCCTCAGTCCTTTGATACCAGAGGTATAATTCAGAGTCAGTTACATCATTGCAGGACTACGGGGCCACAGTGTGCAGCAGCAGTCACGATAAAACCTCACAACTTCTAGAAACCTAAACACATCTGACAAGGTAGGGAATGATCGCATTAATATCACCATTTAAAACAAACAAAACTCAAACTTGCAGGATATGAAACAGAGAAAACCACAGCCCTTAGATCGAGAGATCGTAATCTTTTGGTTTACTTTCATAAAGTATCAATTGGCTTCAGTTTGTTTGGGCTTTTGCTAAGCTGCATTAGTGCTTACTGTCTGTCCATGTTTATTCCAGAAGAGGAGTGCTGATCTTCAAGAAGACGTCCTGAAGGAAAGGAAGCTGTAAGGAGGGAAGGTCTCTCCTTGGCAGAACATTAAAAGATGAAACGGTGTTAAATGAACTCATTAGTGTGTAAACGTATGCAACGAGAAAGGAAACTGATGCTGTGACTGGAGAGTACAAGGAGACGGTTGCTATGAAAGCTAATGCTGCTGCACCTTTTGAACGGTACTGACAAGCCACAGAAAATCACTTTTTTAAATGTTGTTTCTAAACCAACATTTACACCTTTTGAAATGCACTTTAAAAATTTGTTGTTTACAGTTCAGACACATGTCTTATTTATGCAGCCCTTTCTATATTTTGATTCCAATCTATTTTGCTCTCTGGGTCTTTTACCAACAGATCAGCGTTGCTTGTTTTATACCTTTTTAAATTAATATGAACTTGGAGCAATATTCATTAGTTTTTCTGATGCTACACTTCTAATGTGAGCCACTGAGCTGAAGTCTTTACACTGGTGAAGGAACTTGTTTAGATGTTCTGTTTTGTAATATGGATCATTGATACAGACCATGATGAAGTGCTTCCTCCATATCGAGTCAGAATTAGTGTCACTGTTACCTGTCAAAGTATCACCTGAATTGTATTCTGCAGATTTTATAAACACTGATTCTGATTTCAGTCAGTTTAAATCTGCTTCAACTTTTAAAGAATATTCTGAAGATCAATGTTACATAAAATATGAAGGTTTACCACTTTACATAAATATTTTCACTGAATAGTTTTACAGAAAAAAAATGTTTTCACTATGTTTTAATACACATTTGTTGTAAGAAAAAAAAAATAGAACTACACTATAAATGTTCTGGAGAGTTTTCTAAATGAGTCAGGATTTAATCATTTTAAAAAGTTAAATGGGCATAAAATGTGAGGCTGTAGATTAGGTGGAGGTGTAGTGAAATATTGGACAAAAATTGATTAATGCACTGACTAATGAATGGTGGGTAAATGGATTGATGGATGAATGAATAGATGGACTAGATTAACATATAGGCTTGATGGATGGATGCATCACCTTCCACCTAAATGGAGTGATGGGGAAATGGATAGGTAGAGGAATGGATGGACTGACGGATTAGATGCAGTTAAATGGAAAGATGGTGAGCTGAATGTTTTGAAACGTGGACTGAGTGGATGAGGGAGGGGTGGTTTATGGGCCAAAAGACTAAAGGATGATGAAGACCAAAGATTTAGATAACAGATGGATTGTGGACAAACCTATGGATTCATTGGTGCAATACAAAGTAATAGAAGTTTAGATCTTTCTTTGTTCATACTTGTTGAAAATATAAACATTCCCAATTTTCTCCCTTGTTCTCCACATGTAATCAGTTCTGTAATCTTCAAGAGCTTTTGGGATCTTCCAGACACACCCTGGAACAAAGAACTAACACACTCAAACTTTAACTGCCTTTGAGGTTTTTTTTTGTGCATTTAAAGCTTATGTTTATAATAAATTTCTATGCTGCTGCAGCACTTTTCTGTTTATCTTCAAATTTGCATTAATCTCATGATTTGATTACTGAGATGTTATCAATGAATAAAACTGGTGGTTACTGCAAGGTTTTACTTTGCAGGAGATGGTTCAGAATAGGAAAAATATTAGGGATTTGGAAGCCAAAAAATGATCATAACCACAGACATGAAGATGCCAAAAGAAATGCTGACAAAACATTATATAAAAATTCCAACTGAAAAGATGAGGGTCAAAGAGATGTGAATTTGCTTACATGAGGATTTCTAACCATACATGGATTGAAACAAAAGCAGGTTGTAATGGAGCAGGAATCATAACCTTTTTAAAAATGAATGATGCATCAAATCCCATAAAAGGAAACATCCTAAAATGGGGTGAAGTATAATATGATATAAATATTTGAAAAACCAAATCAGCGCCTGCATTTGTGTATTCTGTA
>JAUZNJ010025069.1:0-16789 GCA_034780135.1 Jordanella pulchra | reverse complement strand
AATTTCTCCGCTGTGAGATCAATAAAACTCATCTAATCTAATCTAATCTAATCTAATCTAATCTAATCTAATCTAATGTTTTTTTAACAGAAGCAGGATTGTGCACCCTTGGCCATCTTGATAGGATATTTTTACCCAGGGTCTAAATTATAACCAGACATTGTTTAGATGTGTTCAAATCATGCAAATATTTCACACACACAAACCCTCATGGGTGTTTGTCCAGTCCATTTTTACGAATTGGATGCCCAGAAAAGAGCAGCAACAGAAAAAGAAACAGTGCCTTTGATACTGTGGATCATAACACTATAGTGTCTCGATTAAATCACCTTATTGACTGTACTGGAATGGTTTAGGTCTTATCTCTCTAATAGTAAAGCTAAAAGTGTGAGCATGGGCCTTGGAAACTACACATTTAGCACAGCTCCTCTTCCTTATGGGGTTCTACACGGTTCAGTGTTAGGACCCCTTGTCTTTTCTTTGTACTTACTTCTCCTGGGATCTATCCTAAGAAGGCATGGCACATATTATCATATTTACGCTGACGATAGTCAGATATATGTGCCTATTAAAAAAGAAAAATGCCTCTTCCCTTGCACTCCTCCTGGCATGCCTTAATGACATTAAAGCCTTTATGGCTCTGAACTCTTTATATCTTAATGAGGAAAAAACTGAAGAGATGGTGTTTGGTCACAGTAATCTTTGTAAATGTTGACTTGAGTCTTTTCACAGGTTTTTTAAAGCCAGTTGTCTCAAACTTGGGTTTTAAGATAAGAGGTTGGCCAAGGTCAAACCTTTTCTTGGACAGCAAGACTTGGGAACAGTAATCCATGCCTTTGTTACATCTCAGCTGGATTATTGTAACCCACTTTATTTTGAGCTGCGCAGGTCCTCCCTTGCACGTTTCCAATTGGTGCAAAAAGTAGCCGCATGCCTTTTAACTGGTGTATTTAAGAGGGTGCGCATAACTCTCATCCTGGCCTCCCTCCATTGGCTGCCTTTGCATTTTAGAGATAATTTTAAGATTCTTTTATTTATTTGTAAGTCTTAAATTGCTCTCAAAACAAGGAACTTATTTCAAGAGACAAAGTTTAAAAAATGTCTAAACTAAGGCCAGACTTCTTTACTACACTGACTATTTAGAGGAAAAAAGGAGAAACTTGCAAATCTAAGAACACGACCCCTGTAAAGTACAGAGGTGGAAGTATCATGTTGTGATGTTGTTTCTGTAGGAGAGAATTGTTTCCCCATTTAATGTGTGACATCATCAGGAAAGAGCATAATGTGGAAACACAGAAGAAACATAACATCTGCCAGTAAGTTGAAGTTTGGGCAAAATGGCTCTTCTGAAAACACAGTGATGGAAGTTATAAAGTGGTTTATGGAAAAAAAAAAGTAATAATAATCAATCACTCTCTCACCCTTGTAGGGTGGTATCTGTATCATCCTCAAGCTCAGGTCTTCTACCAGAGACCTGGGAGTTTGAGGGTTCTTTGCAGTATCTTAGCTGTTCCTAGGACTGCGCTCTTCTGGACTGAGGCTTCAGGTGTTGTTCCTGGGATCTGCTGGAGCCACTCTCCCAGTTTGGGGGTCACTGCTCCGAGTGCTCCTATTACCACGGGGAACACGTCGACTTTGACCTTCCACATCTGTTCTAGCTGTTCTTTTAACCCTTGGTACTTCTACACCTTTTCATGTTCCTTCTTTCTGATGTCGCTGTCAGCTGGTATTGCCACATCTACCACCTCTTCTGCTGTTTGTCAACCACCAGTATGTCCGGTCGGGGTGTATATATATGTATATATATGTATATATATATATATGTATATATACTGTATATATGTATGTATATATATATATGTATGTATGTATTGGAGTCTATCATAAAGTCTTAATCTCAGTCCAGTGGGAAATTTATGAAAAGAGCTGAAAAAATGTTTGTGAGCGAGGTACCCTATATATAGTTGACCAAATCTAATTACACCTAATCTGTTAGGATGGATGAGTCAAATTTACTACAAATTATTGTGAGACATTTTATTCAAAGATGCCCGATATTTTTGACCCAAGTTCATTCAGAAGAAAAACTGAAAAAAAACAAACATTTTCTTATGTTGATGGTCTGTCCAATCAGCCTTTAAATGAACATCATTTAGCTATATGTTTGCTACTTCAAACTCTTTAACTCTTATAAGCTTCTTAGACTGTTATGTTTATATTATCGCTATGGCTGCCAATATATTAAAACTACCGTATATATCCAGCTAATAAGAGAAAATATTTTCAATGAAAAATGTGCAACTACCAGTTGTTGATATGAATTAATGACCGAGACAGATAAGGAAATAAAAAAGCACAGGCAAAGTGCAAATTAATAACAGCCATCTTGAATAACATGGCTCGTGTTTTCAGCCGTTGCCTTAATAAGGTCTGACCAAATTCATTTGCAAGTTTAATTCAATTTCATGCTTATGATTGCAAAAAAACATGATAGTTTAAAACCAATGTTGCGATTGTTATCATACAGGCTTATGCTTTTTTTAAAATGAGTGGAGGCTGATGTTTTGTATTCAATCTCACAAGTAATAAATGGATCAGTCCTACATTTGTTAGAATAAAGTGGAAAAAAAAGAAAGTCAAAGGTAATGCAGTGGAACATGCAAAAAGCATGGGTATATAAACAGGAAACCAATTATTTCAATCTTTATCTTGCTAACTTATTCACCTTGTACAGTTTTATTTTTACTTCTTTTTTTTTTTTTTTACAAATTTCTGGATTTTATAAGTGGCTAAAAAGCAGCCACTGATAGTACTGAACTCACGAACCCTCATCTGTGCAAAAAGCTATTTGCTGTCTTTTATTCACTCAACACTCTCTTTCTCACTCTCATTCTGTCACTTTTTTATCCACTTTCATACTACCTCTTTCTGTCTACCTCTCAGCTCATTTCCAAAGACAGTGATGCAGAAACCTGGTCACGGTTCACTCTGAGGTAAATGCAGGAGTGCAGGCGCACTGATAAAAGGTCACACGCTAGCACACATGCATGTAGGCATCCTTGTCTCTACTGCATTCTTATTCGTCATGTCTTATTCATGTGTTTTTCAGGAAAACCGTGAGTTACTTTAAATTTTGGCCTCGAGCACCTAACAGCTCACTGATACATCCTCAAAAGGGCAACATTAGAGGCACTGCTCACTTTCACCCTCACATAGTCCTATGGTGACCTAAAACGCTACAGATAGTACCCAAACATGATTGTAAATGTTTCAGTCAAAGTCGCTGATTTGTACATGATGGGATGTGAAGCCCTGTGAGGATTTGCAGGAAAAAAAGCAATAGAAACTAGTCCAGAGAACAGAGACGTCCTTTTTACTATTAGAAAAAACTGCATATCAAGCACCATGACCCAGTCCTGAAATTTAAATTCTCTATGTTACATCCATTGTTCTTGATCTAAATGCTAAGCGCACATGATGCTGATTTCATGGACCATCTTTCGATGAACAAAACAGTTTTTATCCCCACTACCTTTTTTTTTAACTCATTTAAAAGTAAACAACTCAGGTGTGCAGAACTTTAACAGTTATCATTTAAAGCTCTTGGATTTTATGCATCTTTCATGTTCCCTAATTTTTTTAGGCTAGAGTTGTATACTAATATAGTATTTGGAAAATAAAATGGGATTCAAAACCACTAACAACATGACTTTTTATGGCATTATTTAAATATGGCTTCAAATATTCAAATATGGCTCCAAAATAGATGCAGACAAATGTACTTTGATAGAAAAGCCCTGTGTGTTCACTCTATCCACTTACAATTAGGAATGGAGCTTTATTCTGAATGTTATCAACTGGATGAAGGGAAGAATAATTCAATTAAATTCAAAAATACTTTATGAATATCAAAGGGAAATTAAATGTTATATCTCATGTTTTTTTAAGAGCTATTGAAAATAATAACTAAAAATATTTTTATTTACTTTAGATGGCAAGGATCACCTGTAGTGGATCTGGAAAAGCCTTTGAATGGAGACATTTTGTTGTTGTTTTCAGAAGAGGATACTCGGGGTTGTCCATAATGTTCTTTATGAAGTGAAAATTTGTATTTGTAAAATCATCTCTAAAGGTTCTAGAGGAGTTGAAAGAACAGAGTCGTCCTTGTTGAGCTTCTCTAATTAATTTGCTCTGAGGCTGTTACCCAACAAGATTGCAGATGAGATCACACTCTCCACAACAACAACAACACAAAGGGCCTTTGGGTTTCAGCTAAGACCTGCCAGAAAATCCTTAGTGTGAGGATTGTGTGAGCTAGTTGTTTAAAACAGAAAAGCCAAAAAGAGACCACTCTCCACAAAGTGAGATTATGGTCCACCTTCCATATTGGTATAAATCCTGGAAGGGTACAAGCATTAGCCTGTTTTGTTATCCATCATTAAGGGACTAACCTTTCAGGAACTGTCAGGGACTCACCTGCTTGTGTAACTATTTGAATATTGTGTAGGAGATTGGGAAATGATGGTAAACCATGGCAAAGGCCAGGGTCTGCCACGCCTTTTGCCCATTAACTGCTGGAGATAGGAACCAGCCCCATCACAACCCTGGTGGATGGATGGATGTTTCTTTTGAAATCTACGCAGTAAGTGGCCTGTACTTTCACGTCAGGGAACTCCAAAGTGCTTTACACTACATTCAGTCATTCAACCATTCACACACTGATGGTGGCTAGCTAGACAGCTGCCCTGGACCACACTGACAGAAGTAGGGCTACCATACGCAGGCACCGCTGGGCCCCCTGACCACCAACAGTAGGCAAATCAGAGGAAGAAAGACTGAGACTTACAAAGCTGGAATTTGAACAGACAATGCTTCAGTTGCTGGGCAGTTCACTCGCTCCTGTACTTCAGAATCAGAATCAGACATACTTTAATAATCCCAGAGGGAAATTATTGTAACTTTTATGTAGCTTCTTGTCTATCTTCGTGCACCTATTAACTGCAGAGTCATCTGAGTATTTCTGTAGATCACAGGACTCTGTTTGGTACTAGAGGTCAGATGCGTATGGAGAAAAAAGGAATGGTGAGAGTACTGTTCCCTGTGGTGCTCCTGTCCTGCTGACTACTTGATTAGACAGTTAAACCTTCAGTCTAACAAACTGTGGTCTGTTTGTCAGGTAGTCTTTGGTTGAGGCAATTGTCGTCGCCTGCATTGGAGTCTTCTGGAGTTACTGACAAAGTAAATCAGGGTGAATTGCTTTAAATGCACTGGAGAAACCAAAGAACATGATCCTCACAGTGCTGACCGCCTTGCCTAAATGACAGTGGGTTTGTTGAAGCAGGTTTATGATGGCATCTTCAACTCCAACTTCATGGCGATAAGCAAACTGAAGAGGTCCTGATAGCTAGTTGTTTGCTTTCTCAGGTGGACCAACAGGAGTTCATTAAAATAAAACTTAATGACATTAAATATCAAAATATATGCTGGATTATAACTGTGCAGTGTTCATAATTTTTGTCTAGAATATCATACACTGTCTGATAGTTGACTTGTTTTTCTTACATTAAATTCATGCAATTCATGTGCCGTCCTTGAAAGAGGAATAATTTCACCGAAAGGTATAAATCCAGGTAAAGTCTAAAGTTAAGTAAAGTTTTGAGAATTTGATTTCCTATATTGATATATTATACCAGGTATGAACTTTATGTATTCATTATAAATCAGTTTGCTTGCACTTTGCATCATTTTAATGTCCCTTTGAGTTAACCACAAACAAGTGGACTGTAATGATTCGGGACATTTCATGGTCTAGCACTGCTTCATCCCATAATGTTCTTTGCTTTGCATCTTTTTAGCTAAATAATGAAGAACTTTGTCCGAAGGCTTCCTAAGGCAGCAAATCCTTCAAATCAAGCCACAGACAAGATGAGAGAAAAGCTGCTATTAAAGCAGAGCCTGTAAGGCAGCAAGTTACTATATGAGAAATGTTTGTGACCTTGGTGAACTGGGACACGTTTTAATCAAAACTCAGCTTTTATACAAACAGAAGACTGTAAAGTTGTTTAATCTGAATACTCTGATAAAAAAGGGTGTAAAGACAGAGCGATAGGACAAAAACGTGGAGAGAGATGGAGACAAACGCTAAAGTCTTAAGGATAAAAATATGCATGTTTTTAGCTGGTATTTTGATGGCTTGTCTAAATCATGACTGCTTTAAAAAAAAGCTGCTTGACAATCACAGGCTCATAATCTCTACCAGAGCTGACTGTGGGTGGACAAGCTTTCCCTCCACAGCACTGACTGCCAGAGGAGGAGTGGCACTTATCCATCAGCACTGTACCACATTAGTACTGACATTACACAATCACATATCCTCCATGAAATATTTCTAATGTAACTTGAATTTATCATTGATATTACAACCATGTTTTGCTTGTTTAGTGATTTAAGTGCATTTCTATACCCTCCTTTATTGACTTCCCTTCCCATATAGATTCCTTATATAAATAAGTCATAAAATGATTACAATTTTACAAAGCTTTGAATTAGAATAAGCATCTTTCTCAGGAAAAAACAAAAGATAAAAAACAGACAGACATTTACAACAACATAAAATGATGTTGTAAATGTTTTTTTTTTAAATTTGTTTTTGTGAGATATTGAATGTTTTCCAACTGTCCAATACAATAACAAATAAAACCCAACAGTGACTAATTTTACTGTCCCATTCAGGACAGCTAAAGTTAAAACTTTATGGATGTTAAGATATGCTGCAATGAAAAAGATTATTGGCTTTAGAATATAATACAATTACAGCCTCACTTATTAAAGCTGTATCTGATTTAACCACAAGACCTCTGCTAAATACTATAATGTCCCTTGTAGAGATCAGACAGAAAACCGATTTTTTGTCATTATGTACTAAACTGAGTTTGGAGAAAAACAAACACAGAATATTATCACAACAAACACCCCCAAAAAGAATAGGCATGGTGTTGGATTGATGACTTCGGCTTGGCATTGACCATGAATTTCCCCTGATGTAGGATTATTATCCATGCAATTTTAGAATAGATGTTTTATTTTCATTAGTTTTTTTTTTTTTTTTTTTTACAATTTCTTGTTAGCTTGGTTATTTAAAGGTTCTATATCATGCTGTTTTAAGCCTTCTAAAGTCAACTGTAGGAACATATATGTTGAAATAATTCTCAGGTACTATGGGATATTGGATAGAGAGCAGAAAACAATATTCTCTGCCTTACATCATTGATAGGAGAAAGTGGGCGTGCTGTTTACTGGGCTGTTGCTACGTGATCAAGCTAGTCGCCTCCTGGAAGGGGCAGGTGAGCACTGCTCTACATAAAATAGTTATGGCCACTTGTTTTTTCATGAATACAAAAATTACATAAAATAACACTTTTGGAAATGTTTTAATGAAGGAATAGCACTGCAATAAAGTTGAGGTAAAAATTAATTGATTGATTTTGCATGATTTATATCCTTTAATTTTATATTGCCCTTACCTGATCCTTAGTAACATATCTTTGAACTGAAAAAAACGTGATGTTTTTTTCTTAAATATTTGCATAATCATTTTCTTGTACATGGTTCTAGTTATAATCTTCTAGCTTTTATTAAATTTCTTTTTTGCTCTGTACTGGACCATAACAAATTGTTTCCAGGATCTCTGAATCTAGACGGATGTATGTCTGAGAGTTTTTGCTTCCTTTGCCTCTTCAGTTCACCATACTAAAAACTGATAGCAAGGGACAGATGCTAAAAAAGTAAAACATCCAGCAAAATAGCTTTGGGCAGAAAAAAACATAAAAGAAAGATAAAAAAAGAACAGAGACACAACATTAACTTAGAGGGAGGTGGAGGTTACCTTGATAAAAACCTCTACTTTGGATATAATAACTACCCCATGCTATGAGATAATAAAAACAAGTACACGAGTCTGCAAAAAATAGCTCCATCTGATTAAACACTAAAACACAATATTTATTTCTTTTTTTTAATAATAGAGACTGGGGTGCAATTTGGCTAATACTTTATGTTTAAATGTTGCAATATGCAATGGTGTGATAGGGAAAATAGAAACGGCTACAAACCCACTGAGATAATGGGTGAGTAACAGTAAAAAAAAAAAAGTCATGTTACCTGCTTTATATTTGGTCTGTTCCCTTTGTATGTTTGAAAAAACCACAAGCCATCCATAACTGGCCAATAGCAACAATTAACACCCAAACAAGAATGCAGATGGTATAGTTCCCCAGTCAGAGAGTAGCTTTTCTAGCTATAAAATATCACTTGACGGATGGAAAGATTTAAAAAAAAAACAAACAAATGATAAAAAGGAGATAACGTGCAAACATCTACTTGCATACGTCGACCTGCATGCTAGCTGCAACTCTCTTCCCTTCTCTGTGGCTGTAAACCCACTTTAAGCGTGTTACCGCCACCTAAAGGGCCGGAGTAACAGATGTATTACTTTTGTTAAATGTAACACGACCAATACTGATTGCCTCTGCAAATTATAAACTGTGTTTTAATAAATGGTTTATATTTGGCAATTGCAATTATTGCACAGCACTAACGGAAAACCTAAAGACATGTCACATGGACTTCCACTTACTGTTTGTTTTGAGGCGGGCCGGCTCACTGTTGCGGCTTCCCGCCTGGTTAATAGCCTTGACGAAGAATATGTAACGGGTGCCACTCTGCAGGCCGTGAACTGTGTAGTGGTTCTGCTTGATGTTTGGTACAATCATCCAGCTGTCTGCAGAGTTGTACAGACCTGGCAGAGAGACACACACACAGACATGTTGAGTATTGATAGTCAATATATGAAAGTTGCACAGATAGAGAGTCTTTATGTAAATAATTTTTCGGCTGATAAAAGTAAAACAAACAAAAAAACCAAGAAAGAAAAACGAACAAAAAAAGAAAAATATATTCTTTCTTTGAACCTCAAGTTAGTTATTGCCCACTAAGAGGTGGCTGTAGATGTCATGCAACATTTATGTTTTCTCAAATATCTATTCCATTACCATCCTAACAGAGTTATTACAACATGCACCCTGAGGCAGTCCAGTGTGTTCACCAAGCTGAAGCCTTAAGCCAACAGAAACAATTCTCTCAAATAATCACAGGTACTATATGTAATTGCCCCCAGGCAACAGTAAAATACTCTTTCATGTTTAAATATATGAAAGCAGGGGTAATACCAACATGACCGCCGCTGGTGGACACTTTGATTCAAAGTGGAGGATAAGGAATCGTGGCTTAGCTCCACATCCACCTGTTGCAAACAGTCTTTTGTATTTCTAAGATGTATGCGTTTTGAAGGAGGGAAATAAATCTCAGCTCAGAGCTTAAAAGAGAGTTAGGTTTTAACAGAATAGTCCTGCTTTCACTCCTCTTGTAAGGAGTTATAGAAAATATTTCAAATATCATTGAGCTTTAACAGTTAAGCTGCAGACCACACATGTTTTCATAGGAGATGAATCTCTGCCTTAGTTTCCTTAGGAGCCTCTAAGAGCCTTATTTTCCCAAGAATTTGTTGTGTGTAGCTTCATCTGTTTTTCAAACATCTCTCATCAGTCGCCCTCACCCTGCTAAAGAAAATCATCCCCACAGCATATTACTGCCACCACCAGGTAATATTAGTATTCCACCCTGTATAATGTAGCAGCTTTAATGTTGGTCCCAATAAAATGAAAAAAAGGTCAATACTTTTGCAAAGCTCTGTGTTTTTATATCTATTAGCTGTTGATTAAAACTGTCAAATTCAATCTACAAAATAAAAAAAAAATGTTATATAAGTCGATAAATGACTTTTTGTTCACATTATAAAAGATTTAAGAAAAAAACTAATTCATCTTTTTTTTTTTAAATTAGCAATTGATTTCGTAGTAAACGGTAGTTAATATTATCATTCAGCATTTTTAAAGAATCCAACTAAATTTACATTGAAAAGTAAAATTGCAGAATTAGTTACAAAACACCTGTTTAAACCATGAAAAGTTGTCATAAAATCCCCAAAAGGTTGAAGTTTGTGGTTGTTATCTCTGCCAGGGAGGTAATGTTTTCATCGCTGTTAGTTTGTCTGTTTGAAAACTTGAAAAGTGTCGGGCGGATTTTGCTCCAATTTTCACAGAAAATTTGTCAATTATTTGTCAATAATCATTTGTCAATGGTTATAATACGGCTCATATTATAACCATTGACAAATGATTACATTTTAGTAATAATCTGGGTGTGTTGGTCACAAAATGACGGGGGAATGTGCTGCTTTGGGGAGGCTTGCGCTCTCTGAGTGCTTTTCTAGTATTTTATCTGCAACACCCCCAAAAAGGTGAGGAAAGCTGATCACTTGTTTGTAGATGTAATCCTTTGAGTGTAATTCTTCATAAAACTGGGCAAGGTTGCTAATAAACTAAGTGCAAATGTTTGTTAAGAATAAATCTTATAGATGAACCTAATATTGGTCGAATGAAAATGATTCAGCAAACAGGAAAACATTGATATTAGGATTCAGAAGCAGACTTCCTGGAAGGAGCTCTTAGACAACCACACAATCCCGCTTAAGAAACGTCATCTTATTTAAACTGACATAGTAAAAAAGTAAAATTATTGCTGAGTTCTCTTTCCTTTCCTCTGCACAATTACAGAGAAATATAAACTGAGTGGAGTACAGCTCTTAGAGCCATACTTACTTCACCCCCTCTGGTTAGGATGCATTGTAAATTATTGAGCCAGATGGAAACAGCATTCATAAGTAATAGCAGAGAGCCTGCTTGTAAATATAAATACTTCAGGGGACGCAAATAAGGCCTTTAAAAGTTAGCTGGCTTTAAGAATGAATGAGGGGAGGGGGGCTCTTGAAGCATAGAAAACAGATGCAGCCGTTTCAGACTGATACTGTCTACTGTGATTTTATGGGTTGCCCACTTCCACAAAAAGGGCAACCATGGCAACATTTATCATTTCTCAACATCCACAATGAAATGTTACGTGGGTTTTTAAAAGACAAAATAAAAATATGATGGAGAAGAACATCTCAACGTCTGAACCCTTTATTAAATCTTTTGACTGCAAAAGTTTCTATTTTTGTTGAATTAGGTCAGAAGACACCAAGGAGGTTTCCTGATTGAAGCTCTGCCTCTTTTAAAGAAAGCTGTACTTGAAAGTAACAGGAAAAAAAAAAAAACAAAACAAAGGAAGAACTAAAAGAGCAACATATCCAAACATTGAGCATGTGTGTTGCTGCAGTACTGTATCTGTGTGTGCGTCTGTGAGGGGGGGAATTGCAGCACAAAGCATCCTGGGAGTGGAAGTGGGTTCGTCTTTGATGATGCAACGCAGTGTTAATAGTGGAAGAGTGTGCAGACACATGAGCGTGGACGTGTCACTCTTTCCATTTCTTGTTAAAGGAAAACACTGCCCTTGTATGACTGTCTGCAGACTGGTCCACAAACAGACTTTTCTTTGTGTATCTTTGTTGTGCAAAAATCTAACATGTAAGCTCGTTGTTCCTTAATGCTCACAGCAATTCAGATTCTCTCCACTGAGAAATGTATTAATAATTCAACAAATCCAGTGATTCTAAAGACATAAAACATAAACCTAACTCATTACGCTATAAATAACTGCCTCATTACAAGCCTTTAGGTAAGTCAGAAACAGTTTATAAAGTAAGGTTTTTAATTTATGATTATAAAGCAGAATAACCACTGACAAAAAAATGCATGACTCAGTAAGACAGACTGTTTTCTCACAGCTTTTACGCTGTATGTCACCTTCATTGCACCTGTCATGCTTTTAAAATACCATAATGGTGTTCATCCAGAAAGTGACAAAAGCATCATGGTCTTGAGCTGTGAAAACCTCATGACATTTCTACATGGCTCACTATCTTCCTCTGTTTCTTCCCAATAGCCCAGAATGCTCCACATTTCAGACCAAAGTTAGAAAAAACAGAGAAAAATGTTAAAATTGATACTACAGTAGGTTGCAAAAGTAATAATAGAAAAACTGTGATTTTTTTCAATTATCTTCTGCTCTAATCCAAACACATACATGTTTGGCTCCATCTTACTGTCCTTCAATGTAACAAGCCTTAAAATCAAACATCTCTATGACTTAGAAATTGCTTTTTTTCGAATTGCATTTTATTGCAAATGCAATTAATTTTCCAGCCCTTGTATTTAAATGAAAAAAAAAGCTGTCTCATTTTTTAATTTACAACTCCAGTAATTGCAAAATAAGTCAAGTTGACTGGAAAGCATTGGGAAGGCAAGCAAGTCTATTTAAGTAGCATATTTCAGTAATAACACATTTTAAAGTGCTGTTGTCAGAGAGTATCAATATTCGGCTTCTAAAGGTGCCCATTTGAAAAGGTATTTTCAAGTATTTCTATTGATTCCTCATGTTTTAGATCTGAAATTTAACTGAAAAATGTAAGCATATAAATATTCTTGAATCTGACTCATATTTCTGTAGCTATTTCTGCAGGCTTGTGGTTTTTTTACTAGTTAGAAGTTGAACCTCTACCCCAGTCTGAAGTATTTTTTCAGCCTCTATAAATTGCTCTGTATTCAGCCTCAAACATCTTTCCATCAACCCTGACCAGTTTTCCCTTTTCCACTGTAGAAAGGAATCCCCAAAGCACGATGCTTGCACCGCAACGTCTCATACGGTAGCAGGGATACAGTTCAGAATGATCTCTATAAAACCATCGAAATGCTGCTTTTTTTGGATATTGTTTATGATTATTGTGCATCCTTTCTGTTGTGTTGCTTGGTCTTTATAATCTTGAGTTTTATATGGGGATATCAGAGTGAACGGTACTTGGAAATTAACTCAACACTTTCCACTTTTTGTAGCAAAAAGTCAGGAAAGTCATATATAATTTTATTTTCCGTGTGCCATTTGGTGTTTGCAAACATAACATTTGTCCTTACCACAGTATTTGAGTATATTTTCTAACTCTATTTTCCAGTGCTATGCCTGGATGATCCTGTAAAAGGATGGTTTGACACCATGACCCGACTTTTACCTCCCATGAGCAGTTCAAGCCTGGGAGGAGGGCTTGTGGCTGAACCTCTACTGGGAGCATTTAGCCACTTGGAAAGTTTAAAAGAAATGCTATATTGAAGAACCCAAGTGGCATGGCAGACTTAATGGGTTTCTCTCTTTCTCAGTTTCTTCTATGAATCTCTGAGGACACTGTGGCTGCAATGCACTGAATTTCTGAGTCGCTTAGAGTATCATGACCGAAATGTATCCTGATGTTTCAAATGGTGAGGGCACTTGAGTCGCACGGTTAGACGGAGAAATGTCAGGCTACAGGGTGGGGAGTGGAGGAGATGATGAAAGGATCAAAGAATGAAGAGGCACAGGTGTGTGTATCTGTGGGAACATGCATGAATGTGCACACTTGTGTACATTAATGACAGCCTCCTTATATCAGTAAGTGGTCATTTATGAGCCCTATACATCCATTACTGTCTGTTCCCTTGGTCTCAACTCTGTTTCCTCCTCCACAGCAGATTATTTTCTTTCTGTTCATATAAGTATAAAAGCAGAACAACTATGGTCATAATTATGTAATAAATGCCATTTGTATGCTGGCTTAAAACATATGACATGGATCTATTGGATCTGTTTGATCTATTTATAAACTTTAAGAATAATAAAATAACATCAGTTTCTATTAAGTATTTAGGATGTGAACAAAATGGCAGAGCAATAGTTGAGTTTTGTTATTTTATTTAACATTGTTCAAATAGGTCAGTTATAGATTGGTAAAAGTCTTTGACGAAAACCTTTTCACAAATGTGGCTATTTCATTTATTTTAAAAAGAATTAATGCACATGCAAAAGACTTGTGCAAAAAACAGACAAAAAATAAATAACACTTATGATTCTGCAGCATCTAAAACTGCTTTCTGATTCAACGACTTTCTGTTAACTCCTCTATGCGAGCTTGTATGATTTTACAACCCCCTTTACCAGCATCTGACAGATGGTCCGACATTTAAATCTTGAGTTCTTTAGGCCAAAAAGGAGTTCAAGATCAACATAACAACTGCAAGGTGCCCAACTCTTGTGGCTGTAAAATGGATCCTAATTACTTGTCTTCTGCATAAAAAAGTAGCTTTTATAGTGCCCGAGTTCTCTCATGGTCGCAGATGACAGCTGGCCAATAAATGAAGGAGTCAGCAAAACATAAGTCAATTTTTTTCCAGCTGTTGTGCTGAATATCACCTTAATTATGCTTGTCATGCTTTAAATACCACTCTGGTTTAGTGTTATCAGCTGAGTAACAACAGCGGTAGTATTTGGATCGGGTTTTGTTTTCATCATGCCTCGTAAACATCCTTCTGTGAAGATGTCAGTGGCAGATCAACTTTGACCCCCTTCCCTGCCTCCACACAGCACAAAGAAGCAGGTGGTATTTGAACTTTAACACACCACATGTAGAGTCTACCGTTTACAGAAAATAAATCTTAAACTTATTGTTTTGGATCTCCTGTTGGTTTTCCTTGATGTCTTGAACTTTTTTGCCGACTATTTTCAACAGCTATGGCTGGATGATCAGTTCATAACATATGAGGACCCACCTTCTGCACTTCATGAGGTCCATATATCTATGGGTGGAAAAAAAACAACATAGCTCTAAACTGTCAGACCATAGAAGCCTTGGAAAGATATAGGTATATTAAATAATAGAAGCAATGGTGAAAATCATGATTAAATCACATTATCTCTGTAAAAAACTTTGCTAGTGAGCAAATTCTTAAAACTAATCTGCGTCATTATGCTCTTTTAGTAGTCTTTTTTAAAAAGTAGCACCTGTATATTCAAGTATTCAACTGTTGAGTTTGTGGGGTATCTCTCAGCATTGCTCCATCTGATTTTGGGGCAGAAATTCTCTTTTACAACAGGACAAGCTGTCTTAAATATTTTCTCTCTTGTTTATGACTTGAAACGATACAAAAAAGGTCTAAAGCTAAAATCTCAAATCGATATTCTACAATCAGAAATAACTGCTTTAACGCTAATGTTCTTACTTAGCATCATATTAGCACACTCCCTGACATTTCAGGGATATAAAACATCAATTAGTGATTTTATCCAATGAAGTGCTTCAATTAGTAACAATTAACTGAATTCAGTTTATCAACTTTCATTTTTTAGCTTGTTACTTGTCAAGTTAAACCATTGTAGACAAATTAAGTTGGGTAATGTGAATTTAAATTTGTTACCAATTCAACCAAACAAAAAGTTGGAGCTGCATTTGCTTTTTAAACTACAGAGAATCTCACACCTGCTGATGATTAGTTCATCAGGAGCTTCTGATAAGCAGCTTCTGGCTGTTGTCTAGATATAAAGGCTTAATGACAGCAAATCAAAAAGTACATATTGGTTGTCTGTGGTTTTCAAGGATTAGTTTTAGAGAAATCAGTTTATCTTTAAATGTAACACATGCAAAATAAAACCATACACAATAATAGAAAAACCAACATTAAAACTGCTTGTCAAACATCTTCAAGGTTCAAATGGTGCAACTGTGTGTTTGTCATAAAAAGGGTGTAGATAAGGTGCGTTGCTATAACATGCACTAATGCTGCTTAAAAAATACAAGGAAAACATGTGAATTGAATTAAGGTTGTGTATTTGTTCCAATTATAAGAAAACTGAATTGAAGTTATTTTTGCATCTTATCACGGCTTGCATAACAACATCTTGGTTCTTCTACACTGCTAATGGAAATACCTGCAGTTTAATGCTGCGTCCAATTTGTTTCTGAAGTCGAAACTCTGATCTGGGAATGACTTTTCACCCAAGATAAATGGGTTCCAGTTGCAAGTCACACCACCAGTGGGAATTGCTAATTGTTGTGGCTTGAAACCAACAGTATGGCTGTTTGCAGCACAAGTCGATAAAAGACATCCTCATCTTGATTTTATTCATTTAAGCACTGAAGCACATTCAAAATTACAGGCTGTAAACAATTCGGTGTGAGGCACTGGTGTCTTTAATCCCAGTCCTCCAGGTCCAGTGTCCTGGAACCTTCAGATGTGTGTCTGGTTCATCACACATGATTTAAATGCCTTAATTGCCTCCTCTTTATTCAGTTCAGTCCTCAAGGTTCCTGCTAATGACCTGATTATTTGACTCAGGTGTGTTGAAGCGAAGACACATAGAAAAGTTCCTCAATACATAATTTTAAGATTTGGAGTTAAATCTGCCTTCAAAGTGCAAATAAACAACAATGCTAAATTACAGTTTCTTTTTTATGTTCACCAGCTGAATAGGAAACAGATTTCAGGGGGTTTCAGGAAACAGGTGGGCAGGAGATCTGATTGGTAAAGAATGTGAATCCAAATAACCAAAAAGTTATGATAAAGCCAACATGAGTTTTGGGGTTCAAACCCTATAAAGTTGTTTCTATTAGCGTCACACAGAATTGATTTATTGTATCGGCACTATGTTGTGGCTTTGCTAATATCTTTTATAAACACTCAAAATATAAGTTGGGTTTGCTGTTGCAGGTTTCAAAGTGGTGTTCGCTACAGAACCAGTTCATGGGAGAAGCTAAAGAAGCTTTAATATTTTAAACCTAGACCAGGGCTGCGTACAAAGTCAGCCTCTGACTAGGTCAAGGCAGGCTTGGCCTAGACCATTGGTGTCAAACTGGTTCCAGAAAGGACTGTGTGGCTGCTGGTTTTCTTCCCACCCAAGCAGTAGCACACCAGACTCCAGTCCTCTCATCAAGTGA
>JAUZNJ010025058.1:0-15329 GCA_034780135.1 Jordanella pulchra | reverse complement strand
CCCCCCCCCGCCCCCCCCCCCCGGCGGGACCGTTAAAACTTGGTAAAGGCAGAAAATGTAAACAATTTGGCCCAGATTTCTAAAGGCTTTTAACATTGCACCTGTCTCGAGCACCAAGAAATGAAACAGCTCTGGCCATGGCCTGTTTGCAATCAAACCACCATTAAAAGCAGCTGCTACCCAGCATAACTTCTGGAGCAAGGAGCGCTCACGTTACAAGTACTGTTGCAGCATGTGTAGTGAGATTCAGTGGCTCCTTGAATGTGAAAGTGCAACTCAATCTGCTGTGTTATTTGGTCCGAGGTCAGAGTGAGACCACTACTGGTCCCATCTGGACTAAACAGTGGTAGGAAACCATTTGGGGAAAAGCTTTTCGTTAATAAAAGGAAGAATCGTGAGAGTTAAATAAATTAACTACAATAAATCTAGACCTAAGAGAAAGGATTTTCAAACTGTCTGCAAACTCGTAGTTAGATAAATGCAAATAAAACAATTTCTTTTAATGCAACAATCATGGGGTCGCATCCTGCAGCACATAGTTTCTCCTTTGATCATCTCTAATCTGTGCCTGACAGGACAAAAGCTGAATCACAGATTAGAAAAGGGGTCATTATAATTTAAACTCACATGGAAATGAACTAATTTGAACTGCAAATTGCATCTGGTTGGAGTAAAAATAGATGAAAACCGCACATTTCTTCTTCACAGTTCAGTGGTTGCAGAACTATTGAGCAAATAAGCAGAAATGCAAAACTCCTGAGATGTTTGTTGATGTAGCATATCTTTTATCTACTGCTGAAAAGAAAAGATGATAGTAATATCCTGTAGATGGTTACTATAGTAAACCCTACGATATAACCTTTATCTTTTTATGTTCAACCAACATTGGTGTTTAAATAAACTTATGAATCACTAACACTTAAACAGCTGATTTAAATGACTTTTTAAAAACACAAACTAATAACTTTCAGTGTTTTATTTTCTTTTTTGTTATTAGTGTCGTAATTGTGGGGTGTTTTTTTGAAAGAAAGAAAAGAAAATGTGAAACCAGAGGCAGAAACTTCATCATAATCCAGCACACATCGGCTCCCATTGTGAGTTGAAGAGCTCTTTGCGTCAAGGCGCTGCAGAAAACCACAATCATGACACTGAGGCCATTATGAGGAGCGGATGAGAACAAGATAACAAAATGCCAGTGACGGCAGACAGAGATGAAGGGAAGAGCTGCAAAACATTGGACAAACACTCAGAGAAAATTGATGCCATTATATGCGGAGAGCACCGCTCATTTTCCCCTGAATATCTAACTGTGTTTCCCTGCAGAACAGAAACAAAAGCCAGAAGGGGAAGATATGTCAACGAGAAAACTGCGCTTCTCCCATTCCTCTTAGTAACTTGTATCTGCTGCAGAGAAGAAACAGTGTGCCATCAAAAACCTCCTGCATGTTTTCTCTTTACTGCTCCACTTATCCTAGATTTACCCCAAATTACTCGCTCCTGCTATGTTTTAAAAAGTACTAATTCAATTCAAAAGAGCCCCGACTGCCCCATCGACAAGACAAACTGCAGACTGTGCCGCCTGCACCCTCAATCTGGCCCAAGCCAGACAGAAAACACTCATGCAGAGAAAAGTAGAGCATCCATTTAAATTTAGCAAATATCTATAGGAGCCTAGTATCTTCAGATGTTTGAAGAGAAGCTTTTAGCACCGCAGCGACCATTACCGTGACTCCAGCCCTATTACAACACCTCCGCAGGTCTTCGAATGTCCTCGCTGCTTTATTGGCAGCTCGAGCTGCATATTACAAAAATTGAATTTAAAAAGGTTAAGATGTCACACAGCTTTGTCCGTTGAAGCAGTTTTGTTTGTTTCCTTGTTGTGAAAAAAGGCCTCATTCTTCTCATTTTCTGCAACTAAATGTTGTATCGGGATTAATGAACCTCATCCTCGTTTGACATGGTATCATTTACGCATCTGTTTCAGTTTCCATTAACACCCCCAGGAATGCAGTGAAGGGTCTATCAGAGGACATTTAACCACAAACCATACATTATATAAAACTTACTGAAGTGACTTTAATCCACGTGTTGATTACCATACTAAAAAATAAACAAACAGTCACATAAGGTCCATGAACTAATGGGGGTGCTTTTTAAATAAGCCTTAGTAATACATACATAACAAAACAAAAATAATACATTTATAAGCACACAGAACAGAACAATATCAGTTAGTTAATATGAATTATGTTTTAGTAAAAAATGATACAAAGAAATATGAATTACTAGCATTAGTTGGCCTGACAACTAGGATATTAGTTGGTTAATCTTAAACATGATTAAGTTGATTTTAATATCCTTCCTAGTTCCAAGCTGCGACCTCAAATAAAATAAAACTGGTTCCTGATTCACCGTCATCAAAATTTTAGTTCTGGATAATTTCCTACACTGCACTGCTCTCTTAACAGGTTTCTAAACAAGCTCTGTATCACAGTTTGTTTGTTTGGATTTCCTTTAACAGTAACTAATGCGGACATCACTTTTAGGTGCCACTGAAGGAAGCTCAGCAATCATCAGAGGCATTTATAGCCCGGCTTAAGAACTATGGAGCTAATTGGAAAATTGCCTAGCATCTTTTTCTAGTTTTCAAACCAACAAAGTAGTTTGTTAAATAATGTTCCCAATAGAGCAGGAAGACATGGCCAAAACTTAAATCACGATATATTTCTCAATTTTGGTCGATTTGATATAATCTTGATATCAACACTAACAAAATAAAAGTGTCAGAAAGCCCGCCAAAGACTAAAACAGATGCTCGTACAAACTTATGTCAATTATTCTGCCATGTTTTTAAAACTCCTCATATATACATATATATATTAAATGCATATAACTGTGATAAAAAATGCTGTATCACAGTTATTTCATAAAATTATAAATAATATACACTGATACTGAATGAATGTTCCCTCCTAGTTCCCAAACACATATAAACTAAGAGTCAAGTTTTAAATTCGACTTTAATCTTAAAGTTTTGAAAAGATCAGAAGTAGACTGCAATTTTCTACCCCAGGCAGATGCTTTTTACATGTTTCAATCCAGATTCAAGGACATAAAATATCCCACAATTTCAGAACATCATCCTGGATTGGTAGTATTGAAAGCTCTTATAATAGCCTTTTAATCTACACTTTTCTAAACATACAAACTAGAAGCTAATAAGTGCAAATGTTTAAAATATTGCCCAAGAGAAATGAAAATGCTAAATGTGGCATAAATGAGTCAACAACTGAATGTACCAATGTACAGTTGGACTACAGTGGATTAAAAATAAAGTGAGTGTAGTCCTAGTATTTACTGAATGCAGGATTTACCAGAGATGCTCATGTGATGCAAAGCCTCAAGAAGAGAGGGGTCTGTGTCTGAGTAAATCACTTTATATCTTAACCACAATAACACAACTAAAGATTACAAGGCCTGTGCATAGAAACTAAGGGATTTACCTGTGGTTCAGCATTCCTGTGAAACTTCAACATTCTACTTTATTTAGATTTAGATGGGTTAAGGTGGCTTGAAAAGGACACTGTAAAATCAGATTTTTTTACCATTTAATTTCAGATGAAAACCTGTATTTTACCCTCAGAATATTTACTAAAAAAGAATATTAGTTTAAAAAGAAATTCTTATAGATGGGATCTCCCAACTCTACAAAATATTTTACTGCCATCAAACATCTGTTTAAATCCTTTTTTCTTGTGCTTAAAATTCCTCTTCTTTCGAGTGAAAAAGCAGAGATGATATTTTGCATTACATTTTGCAAGCAAAGAAAATCGGTTTCATTTTCATTCATTTCATAAACATGAGAAGAAAAAAATATTTGTACAATTTACATTAACAGAATTTTGTAAGTGCAAGAATAATGTTTAAGCAGAGGCAAAAATGTATGTATGATGTTGGAAATTTTTTGTTCTTCTTTTCTAGCCCTCCCCAAAAATATCTCCATATGTCTGTTGCACCAAAAAGTCTTCAACTGACAGCCTGTAGATTAATAACAGGGTTATCCCTTTAACTCTATTGACTGAAAGCACAGACAATTTACCAGAGACATTCATTTGCAGGAAAGCAAACATTTCCACTCACTTGTCAAGGTGAAACCAGTGCAGTTAAAACTGCCTTTTCTCCCCTGCTTTATTCCACTGACTTGACTGATGGGCTATTTGCTGAAATGAGATACTCACTTAGCTTTGTGTGAGCTCCACTTCCTGTGTTCATGCTTTAAATACAAATACAACGAGCACCTACAAGGACTTCTCTGGAGGTTTCATTAGGGATGAAAAGGAGCACCTTCATCCGATTAGAAATATAGGTGAAGCCTGATCTGCGGCTAGCGATATATCATGCTGCTGCAGGGCAAATGTATAGAAGAGACAGTTAAGTATTGTTCATAAAATTTAACCCAGTACTTCTGACAGTAATTGAAATAATCAAAAATGACTTTTTGTTCAGGTTGCAAACCAATTTTAACTTGAGCTGTGAGTAAATAAAAAGTATTAGGAAGAGGGTACGCTGAACTCTGTGACAGGCGAGGACGGGGACATTAGCAACGACTTACCTCGCTTTTTAGTTTCGTTGGGGGATTCTTCTTCAAAAACTCTTCTTAATAGTCCATTACTTCGAGTGAATGAGCGGTGAAACCAGAGGGGAAAAAAACTGAAACCTCACAGGAGCAGCAGTAACCGGTTGTTCACGGTCCAAACTCTAAAGCGAGGCTGAATGTGTTCCCAACTGCTGCTCACTCAGACTATGCTCAGCCCAGCAGCTCCTCACAGCCGCGTCACGTGGGGCGGCAGCGACCAATGGGAGGCGTCGTTGTCTTGGCAACAAGATACGGGACTTGAATGGCGATTAACTTGAGAAGTGTGTGTTACCTTTCACAGAAAGTTGGTGGGTTTACTGTCAAACAGCTTTATTTGATAAAGGCCGATTGCTAACCATTAAAAAAAGGAAAGTGTTGTGACATGACTGTGAGATACTGGAGATACCAAGTCTTTAAATGTTAAATATGATGAGGTTTTTATCTCGAAATCTAAATTTGGGAGTCAAAATTGTGAATATGGAGGTTTAGTTTTAGCGTTCTCAGACCCATAGATTGCGAAGGTTTTAATGGTAAAGTCTACGTAAAAGTATGTCTTAATATGAAATATCTATAAATATCTTGGTTAATCTTCAACATTTTAACAGAAAAATCAAAAAACTTTCATCTTCTTTTAGTATATAGGCCTATGAGGGGGATACTATAGCAATACTTTTTGGTATTATTGATGTCGCAGTATTGAGGTGTAACCGAGTTTTGCATGATTTTGTGCTTGCCTTTAAACAAACTTTGTATTTTTGTCAACACAATGTCCAACTCACCCCCACCCCTTCACCCCCTTCACTGCAGTCTTGGTCCCTGAAGTCATCGCGATGGGGCCTCAAGGCCAGTAGCAGTTAATCCACCCGTCCAAATATTAGCAGAAGATCATGAATGCATCGTTCTGAATTGCAAATCAAGTAACATATCCCAGTTTTCCTATGTGACCATGTTATTGCAAAACATCTAAAGTAATTGTTACATTTTTATGCACTGTGAAAGTTCATATGATCAGGTTTGATGTATGTGACAGCAATGGCAGTGTAATGTTCCAGGCAGTATGTATAAACAAATTTGATGGCATGCAAATTCAGTATATGAGCAGTGATGTTAAAGTTTCTCCCTCTAAAGTCTATTGTAAGTCTTTCTATGTAGTCCATTATTCCCTCTGGTTATATTTACTGGGGGGATTTTAGCTGCATATGTAGATGGTTATTGATTAAGCAATACTAACTTAGTTTGGCAGTTGAAGTCATCTCTAAGCTTTGCACACATAGAAGATATAGGTATAGGGCTCTCAGTAATGCTAATATCATCAAGCATGATCTACATGTTAGTTTTCATGCATTTTTAATCTCTTAATGAGAGTTGGGTATTTAGTATGATCTCTAGTTTATAAGGTTACCATTTAAATCATTTGTATGAAAAATGTAACTTGTTTGCAACCTTTATCATCTGCTGCTCCATCTGGGAAATGAGCTTACTTATTTCTGAGAATTTTATGATGCTGTTGCTGATGATGAAGATAAGAGGGCTTACTGATGATGACCACCATACAGTCGATGTTGCCCTGTACAGGTGTTCCTAACGAGGCACATTGAGAGGCTGCAGGCTTTGGCTAAGATGATTAGTGGAAGTCAAAGCCATGCTGAGCTTATTCAGTCGCTGTTCCAACGAGCGTTTTCTTAATGGCCTTAGGAGGTCCACTGAGAGTCCCTCCCTCCACCTGTGTCAGCAATACCCTGGTTGCACGGACAGGTATGTTTGAGCCAATGCATACTGAAAGCATAGTACTAAAATCCGAGTCAATCTTATAGATATGTAAGATGGTGTGATTTTAACTAATTAAAATAGATTTCATATGTTTATGGCTGCAACTGTGAAAAATTAGGATGAGAAAAAAATCAAATAAAATTTATTTGGAAGATACACTTTATTTATACAAACTGTTGCAACATAATGCATAAAAAAGTAATTGAAGAACTGCAATTGCACTTACCTTTTCAACTGTTTGAAATGCAAGAAAACACTTACAGTGAGCTAATGTCAATCCAACTCTGTATAAAGAAATTTGACTTACTATAGAGAAAGCAACAATAGATGCATCTTTAAAGTATTTAAACAAATAAGATATGTGTATGGTGCTTTGCAAAATGATTTATACCCTTTAAACTTTCATAAATATTGTGTTGCAATAACCACAAACTTAAATGTTTTTGGTAATGAACACAAACCAACGCATAACATTAAAGTGGACAAAAAGCAGTTTTATATTTCTTTCTTTTTTAGAAAAAGAAATCCCAAAAGTTTAGCATGCATTGGTATTACTCCCCATTTTGATGTGATTTCCCAGCATAAATCCTTCAACTGATTACAAACGCTTGCCACAGTTTTCAGTATTTTTGGACATAGCATAAGAAATAGGTAGCCTAAAATTTAACAGATGTGCCATTCTACTGGATCAAATGCCACATGTTAACGTCGGTGGTTCAAATATTTGAAGATATGTAATATTAAAGGAGATGTAAACGCTGTAGTATCAGTTTAGTCCAAATTGAAGTTATAATATTTGCAAAGGGTACTCAAAAAGTTCTTTTAAATGTATTAAATATGTGTCAGGAAGACCCATTTGATTCAATATTTGAAAGTAAAATGAATAAATTCTCTTTACCAAGTAGAAAAAACTACTATTCACTCCTATCAGAGGTGAGAGCTCATCAGTGAGTTTGACCCTGAGGGAAAGTCCCTGAGTGCTGCAACCTCTGACTAATAGGTTTGCATAACATTGATTTGATTGGCTGACAAGTGAAGAGTAAACCCCAACTCTACACACACAAACACACTCTGAGCTGTGAGGCATGGTGTGTCACGGCTCATCTTTAAACTGGAGAGACCATGGCTCTGCACGGGGCTTCGTCATTAGGTAAGAGCAGATTTAGAGGCGAGGCAGGGTGGCAGGTAAAGATTGGAGAAGCCACTGAGCTGGACGGCTGAGAAGCAACGATCTCCTCCCAATGATAATCTGTTACCTAATCAGACACATCCAACCTACCCTGGAGTGGAAAGCAGAGTTTTGAGGTCAGCTAAGTTCTCAAGTTGCCCTCCCCATTTGTGAGTATTGTGATCTTATTGAAGGGGAAGCCCTCCTTGGCAGACATTGAACATTAGCCGCTATGAAATTCATGACCGGTTCTGTATTTGATTCATTTTAGAATTTGAATGTTGGAAGAGAGTCACAGTAAAGTGAAACCAATTCTGAAAACCAGAGGATTCACTAACCTTCGTGGTACTAAATTCTGTATAAGCAAAAGTTCAACTTAAAAGTACTTTTTTGAAGCTAAAGGGAAATTAAATGCTGTATCATCCAACTTTCAAATGAAACATATCTCAGGGTGCATTATGTTCAAAATTCGGTGTTCACTGCTAACAAAGTAACAGGCTCTATTTTCTCACTGCAGGAGGTTTAGTTCATACTGACATGATAGCCTCACGCAGTTATTACATATTTTTAAAGTGTATAGGGCTGAAATAAACAACCTGCTTATTGACGGTTAATTGATTACAAAAATATTCATCAACTTATTTTGTAATCAGATCATTATTAGCTACATGACATTTGCTGAAAGAACAACCACACTCAAAGAAGTAATTAAGCAAAAAACTGCACAAAAAATATAAAGTTGTTGCATTTAAGATGAAAAACCTGGTTTGTCTGTAACTACGTTTTATGTTGAACTCCTCAAGTGGCATTTCTGAACATTGATTAAGTATTTTTTCTAGTTTTATAGTAGGGATGCGCCGATCTGCTCTTTTCACCTCTAATATTATTACCGATTTTTGAAGTTTAGTATCGGTTTATACCAATCCGATAATGACAACAAAAAAAGCACTGAGTCGTTCCCCTAAAAATGGTATTTTGTGTTTTCCTTTTTTTTTTGGCCTGTACACTGTTACTTGGAAAAAGTTCACTTCGTTCCTTCACTTCCATCAAAGTTAGCTGCTTCCTTTTACTTCCCTTTTGCTTGTTGACTTCAATCATTTCAGCATGTTCCTCATTAGGAAATCTCTCCAGTTGTTTCATTAAGTTTGTAATGTTATAGCTGCAAGATCTTCCACAAATATTGCAAGTAGCTATAGGGCTACTGGGCTGAGATAGCGTAAAAAATCTCCACAAAGCCGATCCTTTCACTTGCTCCATCTTGAACAATATGTTGTGTCGTTGCGCTGTTGCATGATGGCACTGCATAGCATAGAGCTAGTATGAATAGATCGGCCCCGATATCGAGTCAATTGTCACAATACCCGTTCTAGTTTTTTTTTTATATCTGGACCAATACCGATAAGAATATCGGATCGGTGCATCCCCAATTTATAGTGCATTTGAAATGTTTTCAACATCCAAAATGTGTTTAAAAACTGCTCCAACAATTGTCTCGTTTTAACCTGGTTTACTGAATCCGGTATATAATATTTCTTTAGAAAATGGGTCAAAATAGCACAGCAAACAAAATACCAATCAACACAGAACCAAATGAAAAGGATTCCCATGAGGGCCTTTCGTTGTGACACAAGAAAGTCGTTTTGTTTTATTTATAATCATATTTCACAAGCTATGCTTTAATCTGATACACTTTTGCATATTTTAAGTAACCATTATGAACGCTTATATTTCCAACACAATGTGTTACATCGCACCTTTTAATAGTAAAACCTTAAAATAAAAAAAAACAAATCAATGAAATATTAATTATGAAAAATATCAGGAATACAAAAGTGGATATTTTAAGGACAAACATTTATTTATTGACAAAGAAGATACTTTGTCTTTAATTAACATAATGCTTGAATTGTTGTGTCCTAAAACTGAGAACATCTTATAAGTAGTTCAACAGTTAAGATGTCACAGGATGAATATGAAAGCATTTAGTTTTTGTTTTATTGTTTATTTTTATCTGCTCAGAAGGTGCACAGAAGGTAGGCTTTGTGGTTCCAGTTAAGCTGAGTCAGGATGGGGCTATGGGTTTACGTCAGCAGCTTGTTACAGAGTTTATTTAAAGACTATTATAGTCGATACCAGAGAATTGTGACACCTAAGTTTTGAAAGCGGCAGACATGAGACTTTTGTTTTTAAAATATAAGTAGTAGTCTCATTTTATAAGTACTTGAGTGCTTCTAGGGTTAGACAGCAAAAAAATGTTGTTTTTTTTTATTTTCCTTTGAATAGTTCTCATTCAAATTCTTCATTCATTACATCTCTGCATGATTTCAAAACGGAGTGCAATAAAATAGAGATATAGGTGTCGCATGTACTGGATGAGTCAGCTCTTTGCTAAAAACATCCCCTGCTGCTGCAGGCTGTAGCAGATGGAGAAATGGTTTAATGAAGGCCTAAATGACTTCTGGCCAATTCAGGTTTACAGCCTTCGTCACGGGGCAGCACATCTCGAGGCAGGGAGCCACTGGAGGTACTTAAAGAGCTGAAACAGAAGGTTAGGGCAAGTGAGGTGGAGGGAGGAGGAACCAAAGTGCTGGGATGGGAGGAGAAAAGATGAAGATGGGTGAAGAGGAGCAGTGAGGTGGAGTGATTATACAACAGTTAAAAGCAGGTAAGCCATGATGAGCACACATGGCCTTACCTAATGCTCCAACACATGCAAGCACACTCAGGGAGTCACATTAGAATTGACTCCTCAACCATATTATCCCACACAGTGCACTGAGTCTAAGCGACATCTTGTAGAAAACTGCACGCATTGACCCTGCAGAGGTTCCTACCAATAATGGGCCATAAACCACCAAGCAAATTTACAAATATAGAAATGATATGATTTATAAAGGCTGAACATGCATATGTTGATATTTTATTTTAAAATGCTTCCATCCTTTTTTAATTATTTCATTTAGATTTACTTTTTAAACACCTTTTATTTAAAAATATTTTACCTAAAGGAGGCTTTTAATAGCTTTAGTCATCTGCAGCTTGTCATATCTGCAACGGGGCTCACAAATGAGCAAGCCTAACCAGCACCATGAGCCATGAAAAGGAATATGTCACAGTTGTTTGCTATTGGTTATTTACTATTTTGTGTGTAAAACCACACATAATAGTTCTCCTACACTGTTTTTTTCTTACATTAGGGATCATTTAGATTGAGATAAGCATGAAAAGAACAATAAGCTACTATTATTACTGTTTTATAAATAGTTCATGTTCCTTTTTTTTAGTTTATATTTCTAAGACTTAATGGCAAATCTAAACCAAAGTTAGTTTCATTTCCTGCATGATTTTATGTTCCATTTTTGTTTGATCACTCTTGTAAGTTCAGTCAACAAGTCTTAAATAGAAGCAGAGATAATTAATTATAAGCTTAAGGGAGGGGTTGTGCTGCCTCAAAGTAAATGTCTTATTGCCACCTAGTGGGAAGTTTGATTTAGCTGGTTTCCTTGATCCTTTATCACCTTATTTTTCTTACTGCAAAAAAAAACAAAAAAAAACACAAAAGGGTTTTCCTTAGACTCAGTATTTGCTCAATTTCAAACAGGTATTCTTTTATATGTAGCTTTTGATTATAGTTATAATTTGTGCCAAAAGAGTCTCATGAAGTTCAAATCTCAACATTTCAACAATTTTCTCCTTGTGTTTATGTTTTGCCTTTTATTTCCCTGTGTTTGACACATAAAGCCTTAAAACATATCGACTTTCCTAAAGTCAACTGTTCTGCCATGCATGCTTTACCTCTCTCCTTGTGGCTAATTGATTACATCTTTTTTGGAACAAATTGCCATAGAGGAAAACATTTAAAACTAATTACCTTATAAGAAGTGTACTGGTATAATTATCTGCAGCGTCTCTTTATAGAAAGCATATGAGCTCATGACCTTTGATCTCTGCTTTTTTTTTGTTGTTCACCAGCCACCCTGTTGCCTCATCTGCTCGGTCACCGAGTTTAATGGCTTCTTTCTCTTTTTATTCTTAAAAGGAGGAGATAGTACACTCTGCAGCCTCCAGCCTAGTTAAACATAAAACTTGGACCTTCCAAAAATCAGGTTACATTTTATCTGAGATCTTATAAGTAATCTTTGTTTGTTCTCCACAGTCAGGAATCAACGGGGCTGAGAGGAACACAAGCTGAAAAGGTGAGAGCAGCACTAACTCTTCTTGAATTGTTACATTTTTTGGTTATTTTTTCTTTAGTCAAATGTTTTATGAATTTTAAACAGTAATCACACCAGAGGAAATTATTATTCTCATTCATGTGCTCTGTCATTTTTTTATCCATATACTATGCACTACGGACATTTCTTCCTTTGCACATAATTATTGTGATTAGCTGTTGCATGTAAACCACTGTTCTATTTCTGTTATATTGGCCAATTAGAATGCATTGTCTCCTCCAAGTCCAGCGCATTACAAAACTCTGGACTGTGGCATCAAGGTCCAGGTTTCATAAAGTGACAAATCGGCGCAAATCTATGAACATACAGCAACAGAAAAAGGTATTTCTCATTCAGTTTTCTCTTTAGTAGCAAAAATCTCACTCAAACATGCAGCATTTCCATTATCAGTGTCAGTTTAAGAGGTTGATGCTCAAAGATACATATCTTTAAATTATTTAAATTTTTATGGACTCTGTTGTACTTGACTGTTTAAAAATACAAGTAGCATCCTCATTTTTTTTATAAGAAATATTTCTTTGCCTTTAACAATGAAACAACTAATTTTGTTATTTATCGTGTGTTACAAAAGTATTTCTGCCTCCTCTAAAGTTGTATTGTTTCATATATGAGGGGTCATATTACAAGAATCTCCACTGAGTCATAACTTTACAGATATGCAGATATGTTGCTGCAATTTATGCTAAACATCGTCTGTTGTTAGTCTCTACCACATTGACATGTTAATCTAGAAAGAAAATTCTTTTTTTTTTAGTCGGGCTGAGCAAGTAGCATCTTTAAACAAAGAGTTTCAAGTTTTACTATAATATTTACAATAGCTTTTTAGTCGAGCCTTTGACTGGACTTATCTAACACAAGGATTTGCTTTGATTTCTAAACCAGTCTGCTAACTCTATATTCAGGTTAAGATGAGAATATTTAGTAATATTAGGATATTTTTTGGCCTTTAATAGGTTTTCTACCAGTATCCTCCCATATGCAGCCACATTTATTTACTTTCCTACCCCTGGTGAAAAACAGGAGGTATTTGATCAAAATGATGCCTAGCATTAGGTTTCTGCCACTCATAATGTAATACATGTAACCAAGATGGTTCAGATTTTGGTCTGGCAAGTGAAACCTTTTTCCACTTGCTTGCTGTTTCTCTACATGAGAGCGAGCAACTCTTCAAATGCCTTTAAATATCAGAATCAGACCTATTCCAGGCTCTAGACACATTTTTATGGTTGACTATTAATGGGAGGTTCGCAAGGAGGAAACCTTTGCTCTATGTAAAACAGCAAGGTTAAGTTTGCCAGAGGGAACACAGAAAAAGACTAGGATTTCAGGAAAAAGGTTGTTCGAACGAAATGATCGTGCTACTCTTAGTTAAGTACAATTTTAGGTTCTCTATGCACCTGTGGAGTAGAAGTATGATGCAGAAGTTCTTATAGCAGAAAGGAGAGAGTTATTGTTGATAAGGAGGGGAGGGTGTCCTTTTTCTTTACCAATCAGTCACATTTTATTAATATAGGTTGCTGAGTTTACCTACAGGGGGATTCTGCCGTTTACTTTGATTTGAATTCTTTTCCTCTTAGAGAGATAAATAAAAATCAGTGATCAATAAGTAAACCATCTGTTTGAATTTCTGCAATCAGGTATAAGATACAGGACTGTAAAATCACGCACTGCAGTTACTCAGAGGCTATTAGTAATACTTTAAACTTTATTTAGAGTAACAGACCATTTTCATTGGTTATTTACTTGTCATTTTGTTTAAGACTGTTTTAAAGATAAATGCTAAATTTTTACCTTCTGAATGAAATTAAATAATTACATAAACCTTAAGTCTTATAATCGGTAATGCAAAAGTTGCAAGAATGAGGTAATACGGGCCATCTAATTTGCTGGTTCCAGTTTGTTTTAAAGCTCTTATTTTGAAGGCCTTTAAATACCTGTTGAGTAGTTCTTCCTGGTTGAAAGGAAATTGGAACAGGAAGTTGGAGCAAGAGTCACTTGTGAGTATATTCAGTGTGTTCACAGTAGGTTTTTTTTAGTTTTCCTATTTTAACTCAACTATAAGTCTCCACTTAATGTTGTAAATATCAAAAGGAAGAATGGGCTTTTATTTTCATTTAGTCAGTCTATCTGTTCTTCCCCTTTTATGCATTATACATGCAGTAATAATTATTCAGGAATAGTTGCTTCATTATACATAATTAGGTGTATGACTTGAAATGCTTCAATATTTAAGGATTAGTTTATTATCATTAAAGCTGCACAGATCTGTTCATTCATGCGAGTCGCAAAGCTGTTCTGAGTTTACAGCTTTCCATTCTGCTGTGTTTTTCCATATGTCAGTTCAAGGCAGTCTGGATGGAGGTCAGTCTTGCTCAGCTCTATACGCCTGAAGCTGCACATAAAACACATGAGCCCTTTCTATTAATACCAATATTAGGATTTTGATTTTTATTGCAGGATGTTTAAAAAAATACTGAAAAACAGGCAAGTATTAAACAAATGAATGAGGTATTCAGAGTCCAACACATGAACAACCAAAGTTGTTAATTAAGCAAATATATGCAAAAAAATTAGATACATTTCTGTTGGAAGTCTGATTTTATCCAGAATATTGTCCTCAAAAAGATGAGGAAAGTATTGTGTAACAAATTTATATTTATGAATATAAAATTTAGCAAGAAAGATTAGTGAATTTAGTATAAAATGAACTTAGAGGAATACAATTACAATTAAAGAGATTTCCCTTAATAATGGATAAAAATAAACCTGTTAAACTCCTATGTGTGACAGAGCAGTATCAAAAAAAGCATGTCATAGTTTCTGGTTAAACTCTACAGAAATATTAATGTACCGAGACCCTCAGTTTACAAATGCCTTATGAAGGCTAAAGTTGGTCTTTATCAATGCTAGCATTGGCTAAATTTTCCAAGCAATAAAGAGAGATTTTTTTCATTCGTCAAATTGCAAGTTTACATTTGTGAATATCAATAAGCCTTTGAATAATTTGGAAATGCATAAGATAACGATGATAGGCCTTTAATCAATATTATATGTACATCGTAGGGTGAAAATGTGCAAGAGATTGTGCAGCAGAAAAAAGATTAGAATAGTATCTGACAAGATAAAACCAATAGAAAATAAATCAAGAAAATGGAAAACATACAATGAGTTGTTGGTTAGTGAACTTTTTGGTAAGTAAAGCAGTAGGTGTCATGATGGACGGTAATTTCCTGACCCACATGCAGAAACTCAGAGAAACGGTTATAGTTGCAAAAGTTTTAATGACAGTTTAAGTAATAAACACAGAGGTTGATGTTCCGGGGAAAACGGCGTCAGAAGCGGGCTGGAGGAGAGAAAGGGTGATGAGTTCAAGTACTGTGGGACGTTTGAGTTCAAGAGGAGCGGCAACAGTCTTACTAGAGCTGGCGGCAGGTAGGCGGGGAAGGATACTGGGTTCTTTCCGGAGAGCTTCGGGTTTGATCTCACTGCGGGGGCCAGCTGGCGTCTTGGGGGGGTAAAC
>JAUZNJ010025047.1:0-16789 GCA_034780135.1 Jordanella pulchra | reverse complement strand
TATATATATACAATGCTCAAAAAAACTTAAAGGAACAATTTGAAAACACATCAGATCTCAATGGGGAAAAAAATCATGCTGTTTATTTATACTGATATGGAGTGGGTGATGTGTTAGGCCCCATCATTTCATGGAAATGAAAATTATCAACCTACAGAGGGCTGAATTCAAAGACACCCCAAAAATTACAGTGAAAAAATGATGCAGCAGGCCAATCTAAATATCATTGCAGCAAATCAAAATGGTATTCAGTAAATTGTATGGCCTCCATGTGCGTATATGCATGCCTGACAATGTCGGGGCATGCTCCTAATGAGATGACGGATGTGGTCCTGGGGTATCTCCTCCCAGATCTAGACCAGGGCATCACTGAGCTCCTGGACAGTCTGAGGTGCAACCTGGTGGGGTCAGATGGCTCAAAACATAATGTTCCAGAGGTGTTCTATTGGATTTAGGTCCGGCGAGTGTGAGGGGCAATCAATGGTATCAATTCCTTCATCCTCCAGGAACTGGCTGCATTCTCTCACCACATGGGGCCGGGCATTGTCGTGCACCAGGAGGAACCCCGGACCCACTGCACCAGTATAGGGTTTAAGAATGGGTGTACGGATTTCATCCCAATACCTAATGGCAGTCTGGGTGCCGTTGTCTAGCCTGTATAGGTATGTGCGTCCTTCCATGGATATGCCTCTCCAGACCATCACTGACCCACCACCAAACCGGTCATGCTGAACGTTGTTACAGGCAGCATAACGTCGTCCACGGCTTCTCCAGGCCCTTTCACGTCTGTCACATGTGCTCAGGGTGAACCCGATCTCATCTGTGAAAAGCACAGGGTGCCAGTGGCGGATATGCCAATTCCAGTGTTGTGTGGCAAATACCAGTAGAGCTCCACGGTGCAGGGCAGTGAGAACAAGCCCCACTAGAGGACGTCTGGCCCTCAGGCCACCCTCATGAAGTCCGTTTCTAAATGTTTGGTCAGAGACATTCACACCAGTGGCCTGCTGGAGGTTATTTTGTAGGGCTCTGGTAGTGCTCCTCCTGCTCCTCATTACACAAAGGAGCAGATACCGGTCCTGATGATGGGTTTTAGACCTTTTACTGCCCTGTCCAGCTCTCCTGGTGTAACTGTCTGTCTGCTAGAATCTTCTCCATGCTCCATGGCAATGGCACGTATTGATGTGCCATTCTGGAGGAGTTGGACTGCATGTGCAACCTCTGTAGGGTCCAGGTATCACCTCATGCTAACAGCAGTGACAGTGACCCCAGCCAAATCAAAACTGGTGAAAAAGAGTCAGAGAAGATGAGGAGGGGGGAAAATTGTCAGTGGCCTCCTCCTGTAAAACCATTTCTGTTTTTATGGTCGTCCTCTACTGCACCTTTTTTTTCAAAAGTGAGCTTTTGTCTTTTATTCAAGCTTACAATTTGAATAAAACACAATAGTTCTCTGTCCAGCCCTGCCAGGGCCTCTGGTGTGCTGGGGGGCCTGTTGAGCTGGAGTGGGGGGCACGGACATCAACACCTTATGGCAGATCCTTACCCCTTCAGGGTTTGCACTCTGCTAGTGGAAGAAGGGGAGGGAAGGGGAGTGGGAATGATCGCGGCCTGGAACAATTTGAATTGCATGATAATTACATCATCACTTCTTTTCTTGCTAAGATTGGTTTATAAAACATATACATATATACATATATACATGTACATATATACATGTATGTACATATATACATACATATATAAACAATTTCCTTTGGAATTAGGGCCATCATAGTAATTGGCATTTTTATTGTATATTACATTTCTTAAAACAAACCAAAAACTAACTAAATAAAAGTGATTATAACTCAAAATGTAACAAAAATTCCTTGTATTTAGTCTAAAATAGAGGGGATAAATCTGAACAGATTGAACCCTCAAAGAAAATTGTTATAACAGCACTTGATTTAGAAAACCTGCATTAGCAATCTAAATTGCCTCTGAGATACAAACTAAAACAATGATGGAGCATTTTGGGAAAACTGCATCATCAGCATGTTCTGTATTGCAAGGGAAAGGCATGTTCTGTTCCCCAGTGGCCCAGTCATGATTAGATAATCAGGCATGATGGCTTCTATGATATTCACCCTTTGGATACAGTCTATGTTTAACATAAGCTCATATGCAGAAGACTCTGTCAATATAGGAAAAGGAAAAAAGATCATAATAATGACAGATCCAGAATTCCAGTTTGATTATTCCACAGCAAGACAATATCAAAGAAACCTTTCAGCATGTATTTATGTGGATAGAGTATCCTGAACCCTTCTAGTAGCTATGTAGGCTTTGCTTTCTTAAGGTGTGAGGACAGCTACTTTTATTTATTTTTTTGTTCTTTACGGTGGCCTTCAGAGACTGTTGCTGCAGCACTAGATGCAGACTGCAGCTGTTGAAAGAGGATGTTGTGGTAGGGGAGTATGTCTGTGTGTGGGGGGGCTTGCTATCATCAGGTCTGGCTGCTCAAAGGAGACACACTTTACACATAGTGTGAAGGTAAGCAATTATTCCCTCTCCCTTTTATCCCCTTGAGATATAAAGTACCAGGCATTGGTAAAAAGAGCAGCCTTTGTGCTGTATTATCAGCAAGGAGAAAATCACAGTAAATTCCTTTCTATTCTTGTGAGGCACTATGTGTAATTGTGCTGGTGTTTGTACATAGACATATGCCTTTCTGCTGGGTTATTCAAATTTGCTATTGGGGAAACCAGGTTTGAATAATATAGCTAATTGTCAGGAAGCGGTTGTGGTGGAGGAGGTGAGGCAGAGGCAGGAACCAGGATGCGGTGGAAAATGAGGTTTAATAGTAAAAAAATCCAAAAAGTTGTACAGAAGAAGGAAAGTCTTCAGGCCAGGCAGCACGGCTTAAACAGAAATCGGGGTTTAACACCAGTAACGCTGGACATACGAGAGGAAGACAGGCTTAGATAATTTTAGACGATTACAGACACTAACTTGGACGACTCAGACAAGGACCCAACGAAGAACAGAAGACACAGATGGATTTAAATACACAAGGAGGTAATCAGGGAAACGAGACACACCTGGGGGGTAATCAAGGGAGGACAGGACGACTCGGAGAGCACAGAGACAACAGAAAGCTCAAAAAAGGAACTCAGAACTACAGATCATGGCAGTACCCCCCTTAACGGGTGGCTTCCAGACGCCCAAACACAAAGAAAACTGTCCAAAACACAAAGTGGTCCGAGGGGCGGCAGAAGGAGGATCAGAGTCCTTGAAAAACAGAAAACAACCCACACAGGTAGGAAGCTCAGGAGGGACGCTAGGGGACTCTAGCGGAGCACTAAGGAGGACAATAGGGGACTCAAGAGAAGCACTAGGGAACTCTAGAGGAGCACTGGGAAGAACACTAGGAGAAACACTAGGAAGCACACTAGGAGGCTCACTGGGAAGCTTACTAGGGGGAGCACTAGGGATCTCCAGAGGGGCACTAGGAGAAACACTAGGAGAAGCACTAGGAGAAGCACTAGGGGGCTCTCTAGGAGCACTAGAAGGAGCACTAGGAGAAGCACTAGGGGGCTCTCTAGGAGCACTAGAAGGAGTACTAGGAGAATCACTAGGGGAAGCACCAGGAGAAGCACTAGGGGACTTTCTAGGAGCGCTAGGCGGAGTACTAGAAGACTCAATATGAGCACTAGTGGGAACACTAGGGGGCCTTTTCCATCTGAAGAACTATGTTCTTGAACCGGTTCGGTGCCCGTGCCTCAGAACCTTTGTGTCTGGTTCTGTGCTGGCACAGTTTTCGATCAGTTACGGAACCTAGTTAAGCGTCATTATCGGTGGGTGTTGCTAAATGCAGAAGTAACACTAGATGGTGCGAAGCCGGGGGTGTGTTTTGTCTTCCAACAAAGAAGAGGAGCAGCAACACGGAAGCCCAGTAGAATAACAAGGTCAAAAATAGTTTCCCGACCGTGGACTTTGTTGCTCTGCGTTTGGTTCTTCTGTTTGTAGCTTCGTGTTTTTATGCAGCAGAGAAGCATCAAAACTCTGCAGGCCAAGCAGCAAAGTAAACAAGGATGCCGCTACATGCAAGTGTGGCAAGGTGCACACTACAGAGGGCCCCGGGCGGGATTTGATGCCACAACTCCCGGGTGAAAGTCGCACGCGCTAACCAGTCAGCCAAAGGGATATCCAAGTAGCCAAGGTGCATGATCTACTGGAGGCATAGTGACAGGACCCCACACTGTCACATCTCTCCCCTCTTTTCCCAAGCACGTAGCACGCTCCACACAGGCTGCCACAATTACTCTTAGAATCCATAGAACCGTCTAGCGGCATAGTGCATGGATCCTGCCAACAACGCCAAATGTGGCAAGGTGGACACTACAGAGGGCCCCGGGCGGGATTTGATCCCACGACTACTGGGTGAAAGTCGCACGCGCTAACCAGTCAGCCAAAGGGATATCCCCTTGGCCAAGTAGCCAAGGTGCATGATCTACTGGAGGCATAGTGACAGGACCCCACACTGTCACACAAGATAAATGATAAAATATATTTTATTGCTGCATAATGTTGAGTTATGAGGACCGATTATTAATAGTTTGCTCTATGATCACCTGCACTCCTTGGTGTCTCCACCTCTGAACATAGGAAGCTGCTCCCCATATTTCCAGCTGCTCTCCTCACAGCAATGACCCGGCAATTGGTCACGACCCCCAGAAAAAAATAGAATTTAACCTTGGGGTTATTGTTGTGGTGCCAAGTACGGTTTACATGAAAAAGAAAAAAAAGAGTCCTAATGGACCGGGATGAAGTTGGCGTCCTGCTGTCGCTTCCTATCAGAAGTTAAGCTAAAAAAGTGTTTCTCCTACTTTGTCAAAGTAGAAACCTTCTAATGGCAGCATTAAAATAGCAGAAGAATCAACGGATGTGATGCAGAGATGATTTAAGTCGCTGAAATTATAAAAACAAGAGATTGTATGGCTGCCGTGTTTCCCAACACGAAACTACAACCAGACACCAATTTCATAAATTTATGCTTAAAGCAGAAAGCAGAAACAGACAACAGAAAGCTCAAAAAAGGAACTCAGAACTACAGATCATGACACTAATATGATCTCCATAGTAACTGTTGCTGATCTGCTGGGATACACATATGAAAATACGATTGCCTATAAAGATTTGGATATATACAGAGGCTTCTTTTCAATAGAGTGTAAATTACATAATAAAGCTTCAAAGTTTCTTTCATAGGCTAACAAATGTGACCATGTATCCCGTTCTATATACAGCAACCAGCAGTTTAGCCATAACACATCTCTTCCCAACACAACTTCTTTGACTTCTTCAAGCAGAAGAGGGTTTGAACATCCTCCTGATGTTTATTTCTTGCAACAAAAGTTTCCAAGGCCAGGCCACTTGTCTTATTAAAAACAAATATAATTATAATCGAGGACTTATCCATATTTTCATTATTGTTATGTGTAAAAAGCATGAGATCGTCTGACTGTCATCCAATTTCTCATTTTGGTTCAAAAAGTGAAAAACAAAATTACTGGTGTGTTTTCTCTTTTCATTTTTAGTTTTAAACGTACTGCTGCCCCCCACGCTCAATTTACATTCAGGCAGAGTGCATCAGTCAGGTAATCATTTCCCCACAAATGTAAAAGCCCTCAAAGATAACATATGACAATCTTCGTTTAGCTTGGGTTTATGTGGGGATCATTTTATCTGTTGATTTTCCCAGATGCCAATCTTTGTGATGTGCTCCACCATTGCCCATCTGCATGCTATTTCTGCACATGTACACTACTAGCTTTGATTCAGCCAGTTGACTTTGGTAGCAGCTCCACTGTTTTTACCTTGAAAATAACTGACAGTCGAAAGCTGCAACCAGTCCTCCATGTTTAGAAGAGGCAGGGCTAAGATGAAAGAATAATTACCAAAATGTATTTGGGAGATTTCCTCCTTAATGGAAGAGCAGGTACAGTAGTTCTTGTAAAGATACTCATTTATTCAAAAAGTTACTTGAGTGTTTCTTACCTACATTTTCAGACCACTATACTTTAAATATTTCTTGCCCTTGATGAAAAACAACAAAATGTAAAACAGTTGTTGCTCTATTATTCATTGATAAAACTTTTTGTTCAAAAGTATGTGTAAACCAAACGGGGACAATTCCACTCCTCTTGGTTAAAGATTTTGCTGCGCAAAAAGATCCAGTTATACAGCGTTACTATTCCTTGGAACGTTACTCACAAAGGTTGAACTTCTGTATTTCCAGTACAGATTCTGAGTTATCATAGTTAAAAGGTTAAAAGCAAAAAAAATATAAATTAAATTTTCCTGTATTCCAGAACATAGTCTTTTACATTATATGATTAAAAGGCTATTTTTGGAATATTTGTATGTTGGACTTGTTTTAAGATATTTATCAGCTATTTGCTGGGACCTGGTCCCAATGGCCTTACAGAAATATTAAAACCCCCAGAACTACCCTACAAACTAAACTTATTACTACTACTGTGTGTTTCGAATGTTTTTCCTTCTGCAGCTTCTGCAGCAATGAAAGGACAGAGATTCCCAGCTGTAGTAAGTTTTTCTTATTGTTTGCAGTTTTACAAATGTAAGGATGTTGTACACAGGGAATGGAAATCTTTGAGTCATCACCACAACTATGAGAATACATTTTTATCTGCTGGAGACATGAAAATATTTCTGTTGCCTTCTCAGACCCAAGCCCGTAGAAGTATTTTTGCATTTTACTATTTTGACAGTAATTTTTTATCCCTTTTTGTACATGCTCCTAAAACTTTATGACAGATTGAATGCTAAATGGAAAGTTCCTTAAAATAATTAAACATTAGATTAATTGATATTGACTTATTGGTTTGATGTGATCTAGTTAACCGAAATACGAACATGAAATAGCTCAGTATAACAGATTAGAGTATATCAAATACTAGAGTAATGAAATTAATCTTTGGCTAGATGTGTGTATGACCTTTGAGCCTTCTGGATATATATTTTTTTATATTTAAAATTTAAATTTTAATGGTGGAAATGTAATTTTTTTTCCTTTAATTTCATTTCATTCCTTTTATCTATTCCTTTCACGGCTCTTTATTCCACCGTAATGGATATCCATCAATGTTAAACTTATTTAATCAGACAAGGATAGTGCCTTGAGATGACATGTGTTGTGAATTGACGCTATACAAATAAACTGAATTGAATTGTTGAACATGACTATCTAATTGTTGTGAGGGACTTTAATATACATGTTGACAACCCTGAAGACAGAGGTGTAAAAGAACTGTACTGTACTTAAAAATGTTGGTTTGACTCAACAAGTTAAACAGCCAACACTCAAGGACGTCCTTTGGACTTGATCATCAGTAAAGGTCTAATATTTCTTGTGTTTCTGTAATGTTACCCTACTATCTTTTTTGTTTACTTTGACTTTTTTTTCCACTGACCTTGTTACCAAAACAGACATTAAAAGAAAACATGGTATCATGGACAGTACAATTGATAACTTTACTGAGGCATATCCTTCTGTTTCCACTTTAACCTCCCTATAACTCAGTAGATGAGCTGCTGATGGTTAAGGATTTCTATTCTAAGTTGTTTCATCTGTTAAATGCCTTCTTAACAATGTCTATCTGCTTTGATGTCTTCCAGTCAGGTTTCCATGCGAACCACAGTACTGAAACTGCCCTGATTAAGGATTTCAATAACATCCATATAAATTTAGATTGTGGAAGAACCACAATGCTGATATTACCTGACCTTGTACCAGGTGGTACAAGGTCAGGTAATAACCTGGTACCACATTGGGCTGGTTTAAATCCTACCTGAAGGACAGGGAACTTTTATGCATCAAAAGGGGCTTTAAATTAGAGACCAAAAAAAAATCACATGCGGGGTTCTTCAATGCTCCATTCTGGGCCCCCTCCTAACTAATCTCTACGTGCTCCCCTTAACTCAGATTACTGCAAACATTAAGATCAGTTACCATAACTATACAGAAGACACACAGCCTTGCATAACAATGTCAACAGGTAACTACGTATAAAACCATCAATTCCTTTGGCTAGATACATAGCACAGATCAATATGTTGATTTACCATAATTTTCTCTAACTAAATAAAGGGTTAGGTTAGTATGCAACTATGGGCCTCTTAGTTGTTTCTGGGATTAACGTTATTCTAAAGCTTTTGATGGATGCCAATGTTATGATAAACTTGTATACTCTTGATTTTGAAATAAATTCCACACCTAATTCTTCCACAAACTTCGGTATAACATACTGATGCATATTTTATATACCTTATACTTTCATAACTCACTTGAGAGCTTTATCCAATTCATTTTTTTCCTAAACAATCCCATTGTTTTAGACATCCTCCTTTCACACAGACATTTGTCCAAAGTTAAACTGATCTGGTTCAAAGTGGATAATTAAACTGTTTACCACCGTTTCATTCCATACACATGAATAATACAACTTCTAGTTAAACTGTCCCTGGATCTTATCAGACCAGCTGTAGCACAAGCCAGTCTGCTCTTGGCAAAAACAATCCTTTTCCTTAAAAACAACTTCCTTTATGTACATGACAAGGAGAGGCTGCAGAGGGTGGTAAAGGCGGCGCAGAAGATCATCGGTCGCCCTCTCCCCTCCCTGACGGACATTTACTCTTCCCGGTGCCTCAGCAGAGCCAGGGCCATCTCCAAGGACAGCTCCCACCCTGGCTCCGCCCTGTTTGACCTGTTGCCCTCTGGAAGGCGCTACAGGCAAATGAGGATCAGGACAAACAGACTTAAAAACTGTTTTTTCCCCCAAGCCATTGCCGCCCTCAACTCCGACCTGCACTGATGGACACTTTTCATCTGTTTTGCACTATTCCCCCCACAAACTGTGCCATTACTGTTTAAATTTTTCCTTTTCCTTTTACTATATTTATTTGTTTTATTTTTATTTTATGGTACTTCTTCTTTTTAATCTCGCACTGAATGGAAGTCCCAAATCTCATATCCACTGTAGAATATGATGACAATAAAGGCTTTCTGATTCTGATTCATAATCAACATCGTAATCAGATCTCTTCCTTAATATTTAAAAGTAGATATTTTGCAGCGCTTCGTTATCTTTTCAATATCAGATTCAATAGGATCCACTCTCATATGCGCTGATAGTTCATTGTTGCAACTTTTATCTTCACTTTTTGCATAGAAGCCATGTTAGAAGCTGACTTCTATCAAGCTTGCCTATCCTAGTCTGATTACTAGCTTAAGGTGAACTTTATTTATCAATAGCTAGGCCAAGTGCACTACTCCGAGGTTCTCTCCTCACAAACAGCTAAACACTCTAATGACAGTTCTGATTAGAGCATAAATGTAAGGACTCGCGGTAGGAAGAGGATCCAAGTTGCTTCCTAGCAAAAGCTCATTTAGCATAGGGACTTTCTGATGTATAGGAGCTATACGAATATCCACAAACCTTTACATGACATAGCTGAACAAAAGTGCAATATTTCCAGACATGTATTATGTGTTACGCATGCACATATATGCATGTTCATATGTTTTTTGGTGTTTATAATGGAGAGCTTCTGCTGTTAGATACACATCTGTATCTTTGGTTTTTTGTAGTTCTTTTGCAGAAGACATTAATCACAACATGACAAGCATCCATGTAAGTGTACATCATGTAATGATAGCCATTAGGCTAAAGGCTGTCTAGACTCAGCACAGCTATTTGGAGTTTCTTTGCTACCCACAAAAGTGTTTTTGTTGACTCTAAAAAAAGTGAAGAAATAGGAGCTAGTGTTGCACACTTAATAATAAATCAAAGTGAAGAAATAGGAGCTAGGAACAGGAGCTACAATTCGAATCAACCAGAGACAGCAAGATGGCCTCTAATGAAATATTCCATACAACAGGAATTCTATTTGATGTATTCAAATCCTGTTTTTTTCTGATTTTACTTCCTGCAAGAATCAATCAGGTAACTTTAAAGGTACATCATAAAAGGTGCAAAATCATGCATATCATGAAAAAGTTGAGACTAGGGTGTGGACCGCAAATGCTTTGCAGATAGCAAATTGAAGAAAACAGGAAAAAAATGGATCCACACTCCTAGGTTGGTTTATTCAGTAAACAGTGACATATAGGGCAACACACTCTTCCTAAGATCTTAAGGGCCTCTCTGGCTGTCACTCTTTAATGTTTTCTTGCAACTTTGCCAACTTTTCAGTTGATTAGGTATAATATAAAAGGCTATTAAAATTATCAAAATTTTTTATTAGGCTAAGTTTAAATAAAAGCTTTCATTGTTGATTAATTATGCTTCCAGTCCCAGAAGACTCAATGTCACACCAGTGACGAATCTGCACGTCACTGACATTAACTAAGAGATAATCTTTGGAATAATCTTTATCATAAAACTATCTCTAAAGAGTAAAACTTGCTGGATTAATGTTAGAGCTTGGCTTAGTTCAGCTCATAGGTGAACAAAGGAAGCAATCAGGACAGTGTTTCTGCTGAGTTTGTAGATCAGTAAGAAGACTTGTGAATCCTGTTTGGGTTTGGAATCCTTGAAGGTGTGCAAACAGTTGCTGGCAGTTTCGCAGGAGTGTCAAGAGAAATGGACTTTGTTGGAGACATGGAAGAATACAAGTAAGACAAGTTTTCTTGGATCTTTACGAGGCGCTTGTCAGGAAACATGCCATGGAGTGAGACTGGTCTTGAGAGAGATACGCAATGTTGGTGAACTTGGAACAAAACACACATAGTGAGAGTCACACGAGAATCAGAGAAACCGTCCACCTACATGCTCTTCCTAAAAAGCTGTGATAAGGAGCAGCTGTGTCTCATCATCTGTCTGAAGCCACCCTGCAGGAAAGGAAGTGAGGCACAGCAGAACTGGATAAAAGTTCAAGGTACTACAAAATGCATTGCACCAAGAATCTTAGAAAACTGTTGAGAATACTCAAAATTCCAAAGAAAGAGATTTGGATGGAAGATAAGCAATTTTAGAAAAATGTTTGGATCAGGCATGGAAACATCCCAATTAGACCCAATCAGTGCGATTCATCCATGGTTTCATCCTGAGACAAAAGGGAATGAGGGCCTTTGAAACAAAAAAAAAAAAACACAAGTAGTAAAGTAAATAAAAGGGGGGTAAAAACAAATGTTTAACTTACAAACTCATATTACCTTGAAATGTGGACACACAAAAGGGTGTGTGGGAATTAACATACTAGAGTGTAAGCTTACAGTGGGTGAAAGAGCTTAGAGCAGAAAGGGTGGTGGTGTGCATAGACTTAAGGTAGTTACTGAAAGTGTTAGTGGAAGAGGAGCCAATAGAATAGACTCACTATTAGAAATTCAACAAAGTTTATTTAGGTTATGTAGGGGTGGTATGTTGCATGTTGAGTTTTATTGGGTACCAGAACATGAAGTAGTAAAATGCAATTAAATGACAAACAACAAATTGACTAAAGGGTTTTTAAAAGAGGCGATAACTGTTATGATTGTTAGTTTTGTAAAAGGGGAGGGCAGAAAAATTTTCAAAAGAAGAGAAATGCAAATTTGGAAAAAAAAAACTGGAATCAAAATAAAAAAGGAATAATTTTTTTAAGAAAGAAAATTATTTTTTGTAAGAGAAAAAGGAGGAAGTGGCAATAGTAAGACTAAAAGTAAGATATGCTTATCATTATATCATATTTTGTATTATTGGAAGGAAATCCAATAATAATTTTGAGGGATGTGATTAAAAAAAGGAAATGAAGAACATATATTGTTGAAATTTCAGATTGCATATAGTAGTAAGAAAAGAAGGAAAAGAATTGGGGTATGGAAAAAAAAATAATAGGAGCTAAAGGGAAAGAAAGTGTTGGGAAAGGTTGTTTTCTGTACAACACAAAACCAACAAACAGAATTTAGTGGATGAAAGTAATTGCTGTTACACACCCATGTATAGTAGATGGTGTTATGCACCTATAAGCTGTCTGCAACAACCCATAATAAGAATGAAGAAGAAGAAAATACTGCAAAAGACTATACAAACACCAATTTGGAGACCAGGTGAGATTTATGGAATAAATGCAATATATTTAATAGCTGTGTATGTAAAGGGTTGATTTCTGATCTAGTATGGTATGAAATTAGTCAACTTTAGGTATAAGGTATTAGGTATCACCAACTTAAACCCTATACATGCAAACTGGTAGCTCTCTTTACAGTGCCATCACTCCAGAAACATCTTTGGGTGGGAAATAAGTTGAAGTAAGTCTTAAGAAGTCAGTGCTTATCAGACAAATGATAAATGAACAGAGAAGGTATGATAAGAAAATCGTGCTTGCATATACACAGTTTCACCTCTTCTTGTCAAGTAATCCCTTCAATCTCATCCTCAACCTTGCCCTCCCTCCCTGTCTTTCCTTCTTTGTGGGCAATCCATCACTTAATCTCTTATTCCTTCTTTCTCCACCTCCAATTCAGTTTAATTTGCTTGGCTGGCATGGGAAGTATGCATTTATGTCAGCCAGGCATCCACAGAGGTAACGGATGGCGCAATAACCATAGGGAAACAATGCTCTTGAACAGAAGGGAGTAGGTACTGCTATTGAACCATTAAATAAGGGAGAGCTCAATGCTCCGTGTGACTTTCTCAAAGGAAAATGACTGTCTTCTTCCACCAAATGACTCCACTCTCTGCAGCAGGACATGCCTGAATCAAAGTGTGATGAAGTAACTTCTAATCGGGGCAGTTTTGCGGTTGTGGTCTATGAAAACCCATTTCTGGAGGTGGATGAGTTTTACAATGTGTGGATATACTCAATGCATGACTGGTGCTGATGTATGAAGAGTGGATGAGCATAATGATTCAGAAACAGAGTGCAAAAAAAGCAATGCTGTATTTTTCTAAAAAATAATGGGTAAAGAAAACAGAATTAAGCTGATTAACTCTGCTTTGTTACTTAACTGCAAAATGCAGTCAACTCTGCTAAATTTTCCCTGAAAAGCAAGAATGTTCAAGAGCCTTCAAATACCGTTAATATCAAAAGAAATCTGAAACAAATGTTTTCAACAGGGATGACAGTTAGGTGTGAGTGGAGGTTTTATTTAAAGAACTACAATTAATTCAAAGGTGATATCAAAACACTTGTGAGTGTGCAAAGAGATAGTTGCTGCCTTTCATTAGTGATGAGATTCTAATAATCTAAAAAAAGGTCTAAAAGTTCTGACTTGTCAGACCCAGAGAGATTCTAAACAGGTGACGTAAACAAAAGATCAATAACATCTTTCAAAACAAGCAACCTAAACAAAAACATGTCCCTGCATACTGTAGACAGCTCGTAATGAGATGTGGACTAAAAAATATAGAATGAGATATTGTAGAATCTATTGTCATTTTTTCACACAATGAAAAATATAAAAATCCTCAGCTCTCCTCTTGGCAATTTCAGTATCACACATTACATGCAACAGTATTGAATAAATAAAATACAAAAAATGTTAGCAACAATCAGGATATTTACTACATGTATTAAATTTACTAGGGTAATTGATCTGCCTACTTTAGGATAAAAGCTGTCTCTCAGTCTGTTGGTTTTGTTTTTTAAAGTACTAGACATGTTTTTGTTTCTGTGTGAATGGTAAAGGAGAAAAACAAGCATGTTTCCAAAATGAGCGGAGTCTTTTAAAATGGCTTTATTTTGGAGTTGGTAGGTGGAACTTTGGAGGTGTTTTTGAGTTTAGTCTTGTTTCTCTCCTAGACATAAATATGGGCTCACCTTTTACTGCAACTAACTGTACATGCTCTCTTTCATCATATTTGGCATTAAAGCTGGCTCAGAGCTGGTCTGCCTAACTAATTCTTTTGCAGACAGAGCCACCCATAGAGCTATTTAACTGGTAACTATTCTAATAGGAATTATTTATGGATTACTCTCTCTATGTTCATTTTTTATGTCAGCTTCTCTTTCCTTGAACCCCCAGTCGGCCTTGATAGATGGCCTCTTATACCAAGTTTAGTTCTGCTGGAGGTTTCTTCCTGTTTAAAGGGAGTTCTTCGTCCTTCTGTCAATTCATGTATGCTCAATGCTAGGGATTTCTGTAGAGTCAATGACACAATGCAAGCAAATATCTACTGTCACCACATGCTTATCCCGAGGGAGGGAATCCCCACAACATTGACTGTATGCAATCAGCTGATTTTCCTTAAAACTTTCTACCAATCTGACCGTATGAGCTGGGTGAACTGTCTCTGTAAAATGTCTTGAGATGACATTTTGTTAACTGCTGCTATATAAATAAATTTAACTGAATTAAATGTCTATAAAAAATAGGAGGTCTATCACAGACATTAATCATTTCATTTTTGCGGCATAGGGACTTGTGACTATTAAATGGAACAGAATAATCCTATATGGTTCCACGTTGTGGAAAACTCTGCAGGGTGAAAAGTAAATAGAATCATTCAGATACAGCCGGGTGAAAGGATAAATCAAAGCTTCAAGCTACTGAACAGTCATGTAGTTCATGTCAAGAACTGAAGGAAAAAGATTGTAAATCATGTATGTAATAGGATATTAAAGACCTTTTAGCATAATTAGAACCTTCAGAAGTTAGTATTGACTCAATAAAATGTGTTTTTTATTACCTGTTCGTTTTCAGTCAGTGGAGTTTATCTGTGCGCAAAACAAATACTGTATTTCCTGCAGAAATGGTTTATTTTTGTTACGTTTTCTATATTCGTAATCTGTTTGCACTACTAGTTTGTTCATGGCAACCTGTTTGATAATGTTGAATAAGGAAACAATAGTCTTTTTCAGTCAGTTTCCAATTTTTACTTCGCCAGAAATAATAAACCACATCATTTTCTGTATCTACAACAAGCTATTTGAAAATTTACTGTACGTGCTGTATTTAATATTTGAATTATCTTAAGATGACAAAGTGGGAGTCAGTTTTCAGAAAGAACTGCAATCATGGGAACTATTTGAATAGAATCAACATTGATGTAAATTTGCTAACATAAAACTTTAAAATTGAACAAAGCTATTGCTATACAAATGCATTTAATCCAAATGAACGCTAACAGCTTTATCACATTACAAATACGTATGTATTGAATGCAATTTTGGCTCATATAAGGGACCCCTAAGATGTTGTAATTGTACATAGTGCAACAATAAAATCTGAAGACGTGTTTCTTTGAGTAAAGAGGACATACTGTTGGGTTAACACCTCATCATAAAGAACTGATTGGAAAATCAGAAACACAAGGGGTGCCCAACTCCAGTCCTCCAAAGCCAGTGTCCTGCATGTTTTAGCAAGGTCCTTGTTTCAGCACACCTAATTTACCTTTATTGTTGATGAACAAACTTTTGTTTAGCTATAATCATCTTAATCTAGTTTATTGAAGCAGAGAAACCAATAAAACATGCAGGTCACAGGCTCTACACAAAAACAGTGTAAGGCAAGACAAAGTAATTTCGTACATTGACAAAGTGCTTTACATGAAATAGAAAATAGAATACAACAAATATATAAGCAGAGTAAAACCAAATAAACACTAAAAACATGTGAAAAACGGATAAACTAGTTGGACCACAACCTTAGACTAATAATACCTCAGTTAACAGTTTAACTTCAACATTTAAAGGCAGCTATAAACAAATGGGTTTTAAACTCCGACTTAACCCTTTAAAGCCAAGTGTATCATATTTGATACATGAATTTTTGAGACCTCTGCATCATCAGTGGGATACTTTCGCTCTTGAGAACCCGACTTAATAAATCAGAAACATGTAGGGAACAGAAAATGTATAAAAGATTATACAGAAATGCCTAATGTATCAAAATTTATGCAAATAATAATCAAATGTAACTTATACAGAGTTTGTTTTTTTTCATAATTTTTCATAGAATTCAATAACAACTCCTATATTAAAAAATCAGAATTTTCTGTCAATTATTTCATGGTTCGAGCTTTTAAAGGGTTAAAAGAACTCAGACTTTCAACAGTTTTACAGTATTCTGGAAGTTTTTTTCCAGATAACGGGAGCATAGGAACTATATGCAGCTTCTCCATGTCTGCTTCTGGGTGGACATAGTAGGCTGGAACCTGCAGACCTGAGTGGTCTGGGAGGTTGATACTCTGACAACAATTCTGTTATGTATTGAGGTGCTGATCCAGTCAGTGATTTATAGACTATCAGAAGGATTTTAAAGTCTGTTCTCTAAGCTACAGGGAGCCAGTGGAAGGACTTCAGAACCAGGTTTATATGCTCTACTTCTTTAGATCTAGTGAGAACACGTGCAACACGGTTCTGGATCACATCTGACACCAAGATTTTGGCCATAATCAGTGGTTTCTAGCTCTAGTAGCTGAAGCTATGAGATAACAATGGTTCTCTCCTGCTTTGGTCCAAAAATTATTACCGCAGTTTTGTTTTTATTCAGTTGGAGAAAAGTATGCCGCATCCACATACTGATCTGTTCTAAGTATCTGGTCAAAGCTCTGATGGGTTCATAGTCACCTGTTGACACTGTGATGTAAAGCTGAGTATCATCTGCATAGTTATGGTAACTGATCCTGTTGTTTGTTATAATCTGAGTTAAGGGAAGCATCAAAATCAAAAAATCAAATCAAATTTTATTTATATAGCACATTTCAGCATCAAGGCATTTCAAAGTGCTTTATATAATTAAAATAAAAACAGCATGTGACGCAAAGAGTGAGAAAGAGAAATAAAAAGAAATAAAAAAGATACATACATT
>JAUZNJ010025036.1:0-16790 GCA_034780135.1 Jordanella pulchra | reverse complement strand
GCAGGGTGGTTGTCCTCCACCCGTCCTCCACCCAGCATCATGCAGGGTGGTTGTCCTCCACCCGTCCTCCACCCAGCATCATGCAGGGTGGTTGTCCTCCACCCGTCCTCCACCCAGCCTGATGCTGGCTGCTCCCTCTGAGCACTGACTGGTTTCTACGACCTGCTGGGTGCAGCTTGCAGGGGGAACTCTGCTCTGACATACCGTTACTGCGCAGCGGCTTCCTGTCCGTCTTGGGCTTGGAGGCGGTGGAGGACGAGTCGGCCTCCTCGGTGACCTGCGGTCATCACACAGGAATCAGACACATCTAAAACCAAACAGTAACCGATCCAAAGGGACTCTGGTCTCACCTCAGACAGTTTGTGTCCTTTGCTGCTCCTCCCCTGCGTCATGCTCTCCCACTCCTCGATCTTCTGCCTCCTCTTCTCCTCCTCTAGCTGTGAACAAACAACCGTTCATTGAACTCTACCCACCGCGTCCAGGTCGTCAGCCATGTTTCTTTAGGCTCACCTGTCTCTGTTTCTCCTTAAAGATGGCGGCTTTGGCGTCGAGCTCCTCCTGCATCCTTCGCCGAGCGGCCTCCATGGCCTCCTGTCTTTTCGTCACGACAGACGCATCTTCAGGAATGACAGGAGAACAATCATAATCCACACTTTTTCTCATGTGATGGAGCTTAGATGTTAACACACTCACTGTGTGAATAAATCCTAAAAGAAAAGAAGCTGCAGTCTTAGTTTCAACATTTCCCATCTTCTGCTCCTATAGTTTTAACCCTGTAGTGATATAAAGCCAAAGTCATACAGTGATAGGGTCCCCCCTCCCCCACCCGTTGCTGTGTGCTGCTTGCCAGCAGCCTGAAAAGGGAGCCGACTTAATTCGATCTCATCTTCAAAGATTTAAAACAACAAAATGCACAGATATGAAAATCTGAGCCGATATCTGATATCAATATTGTTGCTGTTAAAGACAATAACCGATACGTGTTTCCTGCCTTTTTCAACATCATGAAAGACCAACCACAGCGCTGACGTTGCTTCACACCCACAATCCTTTGCTGCATCACAATCACTGTCACATGACTGACCCCCCATTTAACAAACACAGTGACTACATGAAAATATCAGTTTTTAATATCAGCCCAGTTTTATGTATCAGATCGATACGCTTGGAAATGACCAACATTGGCTGAAGACGATATTAATGCTGATATATTGAGCATTCCTGTTAAAAATAGTTTAAGTGGCAGCAGAGAGCGACCGGTTTGTGGTTTTTTGTCCATTTATCGGCTGATTCTTTGGTGCATTCAGCAGGCAGATCACATGACGTGCTTTTATTGCTGCTCCTTCACCTAGAATCTATTCTTAATGTTTGTTTGTTAAAGTCGTGTTTTTTGTTTAAATGAAGACCTGCAAGATGTTTTTCTTTATAAAATGTATCATTTGTATTATATCAATTAAAAAAAACAAAAATAAAGGTTGATTTCTGTTTTACAGTGTCATCGTTAGCATGACAGGACGGGCAGGAATCCAACAGTGAGCAGCTGACAGTAGGCTTCAGAGGAGCAGACAGACTGACTAACCAAGCAGCCGAAACAAAACTCATCCACATGTCTCATTCAGAGAAAAATGTCTTCCAATATTACTGAAAGAACAAGTTTTGAAAAATGCTTTTTTACTATTTTAAAAAAGGTCTATTAAAAAAAACAGGTTTTGTAAGTAATTTATGATGTGTATGAAAAGCTGAACCAATACTTTCCGTTTGCTTATTTTTCTGATTTTTTTTCTTAAAAGTGTTTTTTAAATATTTGTTTCAGATTGTATTTTAAATTCCCATTTTTTTCCATTTTATGATATATTTATCACCTGTTATATTTAATAAGGTGTAGAAAACATTATGTCTCATTAAATAAAATTGTACCACCTTTTTTTTTTTTGCATTTCCCCCAATTTTTCTGCACCCTGACGGCCGCTAACCTGAACACCACCGTGTTAAATTAGATGGATTCTGATCACTTCTGAGCTTCAGATATTTGTCCTTTTTAACCAAAAACGCTTGGTCCTTTCTGCTGCAAGAGTGACCAAATATAAACCTGGCATAGAAAGCAGCAAAGGATCCTGATTAGAAAACGACCTTCTTTGCATTCATATAAACTGCAGCTTTATTTTGATTATTTATCCTATATATGGCATAACAAGAATCACTGCACTGATTATTGTTCTTTTGTAAGAATCTGAAGCCAGTGATGGTGCTGAGACTGCTGATGAACGTTAGCCTCCCCCTAACTATCATACTTCCATGTGGTCTTTTGAACTCATGTTGATCAGTATGCGCTGTCTTTTATCAAACAAATAAATGTCAGAAAAGTGGTTTCACTTGAGCTCGGTGTTGGTTCTGATCCTGACCTAGTAGTGTCTGTGGGATGGGGTCCTGTTGGTTCTGACCGGATCTCCTCTTCTTCAGCTGCTGGATGAGCAGGAAGACCGTGAATGCGGCAGCCAGCAGGTACCAGCCATACAGAGACAGGAACTCTGTTGCTGTCGGTGGGAGGAGAGGAGACAGGCATGGTTCGGTCATTCAGAACCAGGCTGTGGGCTTCACATCAGAACCGGCCGGGCTCTTTAGACTTGCATTGTAAACATCCACTTCCTGTTATTAACATGTAAGAAAACAGAGGCTAACAGCACAGCTGCTGCTGCTGGTAGGTACCTGTGAAGCCCAGCTGACCCAGGTCCTGGTTCTTCAGGGGGGTCCGGTGAGGAACGTTGGCATCATCCACGTCTTCTATTTCCACATCGTCCATTTTTATCCGATAACAACCCAGAGTGTTTATTAAAGTTATAGACAACGCGGCGTAACTAAGCTCAAAACAGAAACTAGCTGCTTTCTATCCAGAAGATTCACGATGACGTGTTTATCTGAGCAGGCAACTCTTCTTCTGGTGACAACTGAAACCTGCAGTGGCGCCGCCGCCTGGCTGGAAGGCGTATTACATCTGAAATACATAATCCAGTATTTAGTCCTCACTAAATTTCAATGCACTATTATCAAATTTGGAATTGAAATAGGCTATTTGATTTTTTTTAATTAATGCTATATTTAATGTAATGTATAAAATAAATAATTTAATCAGACAATTATTTCAATTACATTTATGTATTTTATAGTATATTTTGGCCCTCCATTAACCTCAGGAACCACGTCACCATAACTGTCAATACCATCTTGTGATCTGCTACTTTGCGTCTTGCAACCTCCCCTGGGGGTCATGACCCCACTTTGGGAACCCCTGGTGTAATCCATGATCCAAATAGGCCATTAAATTATAAAATTTACAATTGAATAAATAAATGTCCAATTAAACAATCAAAATTAAATTTGAAATAATTATTTAGTTAAATGTATAAATTGCTGACATAACTTGCCTTTGTATTTATAAATAAATAAAGAGTACAATAACTAGTTGTATTTTTAGGGGTCCCTAATCTGTTTTGTTGGGTTTTTGGGGGTCACAGGATGAAATATTCGGGTGCCCCTGACTTAGTCACTCCTCCAGACAGGAGGCTGACATGTAGGGAAATTGGACAGCCGTTGTGTCACTGACTTTGCAGCAATCTCTCATACCGAGCATGCAATGAGTGAAAGTAATTACACCTCTATTATTCATTCAGTCATTCAGAACCAGGCTGTGGGCTTCACATCAGAACCCACTAGGCTCTTTAGACTTGTATTGTAAACATCCGCTTCCTGTTATTTACATGTAAGAAAGCGGAGGCTAACAGCACAGCTGGCCCGACTCAGTTATCTATAATTTAAGCCACACTGGGCTAGGCCAGATGTGGCTATTATGATGAGAAAAAGTAGGATTAATATAAAGATGAAGTTGAATTAACAAATGGTCCAAAATTGGAGAATAGAGATTAAATGAAGCAGAATGAGGAATATTGGTCTTTATAACCTCCAGCAGCAGACTATAGAATAACGACAATCTGAATGTCCAAGAAAGATGCTCAAAGGAGTCCATCCTAACCTCAATCTGACTGTACCTAAAGCTGTAACATGGGAAAATACTGCAGAAATGGAAAAAGAAGAACCAGATCAGAGAAGGCATCAAATACTACAGATGGGGAATGTGAGGGTAATCAATAGCAAACCAAAGACTCAATTAATTGTATTGAGTAGATATTGACCTATCAACAGAACCCACATAAAAACAGAATGAACAGAGCATTTATTATTTTTTATTTTAATCCGGTGTGGATTTAATATTAAAAATTCTAATATTTAAATTCCAACAAAAATCAATCCCAAATTCATACTTCTGACCAGTAGGTGGCTGTAATCGTGCTTTCAGCGTGTTTGCAAACTGCCACGCGCCTCCAAAGAAGAAATTAAAAACCACGAAGAAGAAATCTTTGTTCTGGCGGTAGTGGGTAACACCAAGCCAGACACGTTTTGATTACTTCGGTGAAGAAAACTTGTTCAGCCGATATTGTGGTTTTATTTTCATCATGGTGAAGTTATCTGCGGAGCTGATAGAGCAAGCTGCTCAGTACACCAACCCGGTGAGGGACCGGGAGCTGGATCTAAGAGGTAACTTTACCGGTTCTCCCACAGCAGCACCGGGCCTAACTCCGCTCTGCTACATTCAGTCTGCACACGTTACTGTAGATGGACTTCTGTTAACTGAACACTCTGACATCTCCTCAAGCCTTCATGACCACAGCTTCACTTTACAACATAGGTTTCCTTCTTAATATTGTTGGCTAATCAGTATAAGCTAGCCCGCTAGCGCTAGCTTAGTCGGAAGTCAGAGTTAAACTCGAGGCATTAGAGTTTCTGTAGTTTCTTCCGTGGTTTGAATACTTGAACCAAAAGCTGACGGTCTGACGTGTTTATGTGAAGGACTGAGCTAATTATTAGTCGTCTTAACTCACGAAGGTTTAATCGTGGACCTTATTTTAACACATTGATGAACCCACAGGTTATAAAATCCCAGTGCTGGAAAACCTCGGAGCCACTCTGGACCAGTTCGACACCATTGATTTCTCTGACAATGAGGTGAGGAAGCTGGATGGCTTCCCTCTGCTCAGAAGACTTAAAACGTTGCTGATGAACAATAACAGAATCTGGTAAGTTAGTTTGACCCGGACCTCTAACTTCCGATTGAATTGATTAGATGTGGATATTGGTGATAAAAAGTGATCCACTGAGGTAAACAGATTAATAAATTGTACTTTATATACTTAAACAGTGGAGATGAAGGCTGGCTATAAATCCAGCTGTACTCAAAAACTGAACCCCTTAATTCATGTCTGTGGCTCTTTGGTGTTTTTATCCTGTTTTTTGTCTGGAAGATTGTTGCTTGCAGGTGGATGTCATTGGCTCTTCGCTAACTAACATTTAAAAATGACTCTTCATTGTTAGACTTGGTGATCTGCCAGATGAGAAGTTTGCTAATCATGATTCGTAGAAGCCTTATATTGGGATTGTGGAGGGGTGTTTATGCCTCAGCGTGTTGGGAGCGCTGCTCACAGACGGAAGGACACATGAAGTTATCCAAACATTGAGATTAGGGCTGAAACAATCAGTTATTTAAATAATTGTTAACTGAAGTGGTTATCGAACCGTTGCCAAGAGAAATGCTACACAGACTTTAAAACGTGGCATTTGATGAAAGAATAAGCTGCTTACACCGCTAATAAAAACAAAACTGTACAAGAAATCTAAAGGTTTTCATTTTACGTTACCAATCTTGCATATAGGAAATGTTCATGTTATTCTAAATATAGTTTAATAATATTTATGTACTAGGGTTGGGGATTGAGAAGGAAAGTTAATTAATTATGAATTTAAAAGTTAATTGATCGTATTAATTCAAATGTAAGCCAACTCAACTTCTCAGAAACTGATAACTAATCATCTTTCATCAAATTATATTTCAAAACTTTGGCTTCTTACCTTCTTTCATCTAATGGTTCTAAAATACCTTCTATCCTGACATAAATGGGCTGATTTTGTCCATAACACAGAAAAGTATTGTGTAGTTATAGGCCCCATAAAAGCAAATCACATTTCGTAATAATAATCCACCAAAGCTTATTTTTTCCATGAAGAAGTAAAAAATGAATTCCTTTCTCAGTATCTAGAATATGTCAGAAACACCGTCTCCAGGGGCGTTTGTCGTTGTTGTCTTTGTGCAGCTGCACCTCCACTAATCGGTGACTGAGCAAACTTTGATTGACATATTTTCTTAGCCAACAAAATGAGCTTTTCAATGAGATATTGGAAGTATGGAGGCAGACGGAGAATACGGTGCCAAGGAGGGAGAGGAAAGGAGAAATAATTGGATAAGCACAGAGAGAGCGGAGTCATAATTGTGAAAACTAAAAATGGGAAATATCAAAAGTGCATGAATGAAAATCTGTCTAAAACTACATACAAAGTGTTTTTATGGTCAAATTGGTCATAAAATTCAAATAACCCAGTTTGGTGATTTTGGTTGAAATTTTCTTAGGACTACAGATCTGAAATTTTACACACTTGTTGTCCACAGCAGGTTTTCTTTCTCATAGAAATCTCTTTGAATCGTTTTCACTGAAAACAGAAGAGCTACAGAAGTCAACTTTCCTCTTGTTGGAGATGAATTTAAATAAAATTAAATGTGTTCAGGTTATAATTCACAAATCTTGTTTTAATTTCTCAAACTGTTACAGAAAGTTAAACGTTTTCAAACACAACAACAAAAAAATCAGTTTACTGGTTTCGTATCTTTTTGTTATTCATACACATTTACCCGTAAAAAAAAAAAGGTGTATTGCAGCCTCTTTAAAAAATGAATCAAGAACGATAATAATGATGACATGAAACTGATGACATGTGGATCCCTTGTCCTGTTTCTCATCCTCTCATGTGTTCCTGCAGTCGGATCGGGGAGAATCTGGAGCAGTCCCTGCCCAGCCTCAGAGAGCTGGTGCTCACCAACAACAACATCCAGGAGCTGGTGAGTCATTTTTTCCTGATTCTTCTGAATTCATTTATTTTTCTCAACGATCTTTATATTTTCTTTAAACTGATCTGTTCCCATAAATGGGGAAAAGGCTCCGTGTTTGTATTTTACTGAGGATTCAGAGAATGAAAAGCGGCACAGACACAGCCTTATATCGCCATCAGCTGAAGTATGCGTGTTTTCACCGATTCATCAGTCAACAGCTGGATCAGTGCACCGCCCCTCCCTCCTTTCCCATCTGTTAATATTTTGTTTGTGTCAAAGCAACTCAGGCTTCTGTTGGACCTCAGGCTGATCTCCTGCGTGCAGCGCTGCACTGAGGCATGAATTCAAGCACAAAGAAGCTTTGCAGCATAGATTTAAACAGTCATTCGTATAGAAACTTATCTTCTTATTGATTTAATATAAATGCAGTTTTTTTTGTGTGTTTTCATTCTCTGTGATCAAAACTAGAAGAAATAAAGTCTCATAATATTTGACTCTGTAAAGAATCAATGAGATGATCTGAAGTTCAAACTTCTTAAACGAGTGAGAAGAAAATTGGGTGTTTTTCAGGGTCTTCTATTATTTTTTAGCTGTTCTCATAAATGTGGCGAGGGACCTTTGACCTGGGTAGATGTTCATGGTTGGACTGAGCTGCTGACCTCAGGGCAGAACGAGACACGAAGGAAAGATGGAGCATCTCCGCTCTGTATGGAGAGAAATTAGTTCCAATATTATTAAAAGCATTTTTCTGAGAAGGAAAATGTGGAGGAAATGTCTTTCAAAAATTGAACTTTGAAGAAAACATCTTTGTTAAAAAGGTTTTGATAGCGATCATCATTTTACTTTTTAGGGATTTTTGGAGAATCAACATATTCTCATTATTGGATTTTTGTTATTAGTTTATTTTTCCCACTAATGAAAAAAGATCAACCCCCTTATCTTCATCGCTCTTCCTCCTTATCGCCGTCACATTCCCTCCTGTGGGCGGCAGCAAAGTCCAGCAGGATTCGTTTTAAGCCCCTGCTGATGATGCTGTGGCTGTTGATGATCCATTGGCACCAACCAGTGATAAACTGGAACGTCTCTTATTTTCTTCCAGTCTGAAACATCCCGATCCTCAGAGGATCCTCTGCTTCAGAGCCGCATCTTTGGGGTCCAGCTGAGTCTATATCCGCTCGTCTCTCCTCAGCTTCTGTGTTTAACCATGTTCTCTGTGTTTTCCTCTGTAGGGAGACTTGGACCCACTGGCCTCAGTGAAGACGTTAAACCTTCTCAGGTACTGATCTGATCTCTAACCCTCTGACTGGTTAGCAGCAGACAGACGTGTTTCACCATCTTCTGTGTGTCTTGTAGCTTGTTAAAGAACCCAGTGACGAACAAGAAGCACTACAGGCTCTACGTCATCAACAAAATCCCACAGATCCGTGTGCTGGACTTCCAGAAAGTAAAACTGAAGGTCAGTTCTGACAAATGCAAACTTTAGTGAAGTTAGGAAGCATTCTGAATACTTCCCTTTGTTTTTGTTTTCCCAGGAACGGCAGGAGGCAGAGAAGATGTTCAAGGGCAAACGAGGCATTCAGCTCGCAAAGGATCTGGCGAGGCGAACAAAAACGTAAGTTTGCTTTGTGTAGTTTCACCTCAAACCTAAAGGATCCTGTTCAGTGAAGACATGGAGCGACTGGGGGGGGTTAAAGGTTTGCAGAGGTTAGAGCTGGTAGATGGTTCTCTAAATGAGCTGTGTTCCTCCAGATTCACTCCAGGAGTGGCTGCACAGCCTGAGAAGAGGAGGACAGGGCCGTCTCAAGCAGACGTGGAGGCCATCAAGGTCAGTTTGTTTCTATACATTCTGCAAAGTATGGATCCTGATTAAACATGTAGAAAAACAGTTTTCAGTATTTTTATCTAATAGTTTCATCGATCAGTCTCTCTAGTGTTTGTTGGTTCCTTATTTAAAATCTCTTCTCTGTAGAAATATTCAGGGTGAACATTTTTGTTCATGCAGAGCTAATCCCCGTTAGCGTCCACTTGTGTGGCAGGAAAGAGCAGTAAAGTCTGACAGCATGTTGGAACGACATACAAATGATAGCCATCATCTCTGTTCATGGGGGATTAGAAGTCTCATATTTTAGGTTTACTGGATTTTTATACAATAAACTGATAAAATAGGTTTCAGTTCAGTAAATTATGAGAACAGTCTTTATTTTTGTTAAGTTTGTCTTTAAAACAACCATATAATAAACATTTAAATCGATTGGATCCTTTCTCTCAATATTATAAATAAAGAAAAAATGAATCCATGTTCTGTTGATAAAGAGAAAACTCGATCAATAATTATTATCCACAGTTCACACTTTAAAAAAAAACTATCAAAACTAAAACGGATTAAAAAACAACCTGCTTCAAAAGATTCCTGCTAATTTCACACTTTAACTTCCTGTGATGTTTTTGTTGTTTTGGTGCTAACATTCATTATATTGATGATGAGCTAAAATCACCCAAATGAACAACAAAGAAAGCAGATGTCCTCTGCAGAGAACTCGACGCCCTGCGTGGATTCCATCCGTTGGACCAGAATCACTGCAGTCATGTGGCTGTTTGAGCTGATCTTGTAACTTTTTTTTGTTTTCAGAACGCCATCTCTAACGCTTCGTCGCTGGCAGAGGTGGAGCGGTTGAAAGGCATGCTGCAGGCCGGACAGATTCCAGGACGAGATCTCAGACAAGGTCAGTGCTCTTTGGCTGCTGCCTGCCAGTGTTGGACTCTTCAGAACCGGTCCACGTCTGCTGGAGGTTGGGTTCAGACGTGTGGTCTAAAGGATGGAATGGCAGAATAGCAGGTCCTCTGAACCTTTTTAGAGCAACTGAATCTGGGATTAAACGGCTCCTATGATAAATATTTAGCTTCCATGGACTCAGAAACACAATCTGTCACGTTTAGGAGCTGCTTTTACGCACCTCAAAGAAAATAAGTTTTTGTTCTTTTCTCATTTCAGTTTCCTCAATGTCCTGCAGATTTAACTCCGAGGGGCTAACAGGTTAGCCTGGAAGCTAAAACCTCACTGAGTCTGTACTTTAGTACAGCTGTGGTTAGATCCTCTAGAACCAGCTACTGATCAGGGGTCTTGTTTCCAGAGCCTTCACCCTGACCCATCTAAGCAGGTTACACCCATCCCTGTTCATCACAGGAGTTTAAAGGAGATCAGTGGTGTAAAATGGCTTCACTCTGTGTTATATGTACGATTTTATACATATTTAAATATATCAAAAATACATAATATGTCGCAGTCATCTTATTAAAGATCCAAGATTTTCCATGAGAGATTTGGAAACGTCTGAATTTGTTGATGTTTCCCCTTTATTGAATAGAAGCCACTCAGTGCAGCTTTTGTTTGACATTTTTTTTGTTTTAATTCCAGATGTTTTCCACATCTGGTTACCTGGTCTAACCCTTTACATCCTCAGTTATTCAGCTGTTAACTGCAAAGAAAAAAATAATACGTTTACAATCTGGAAAAAGAAATCTCCGTTTTGATTTTTGTCTGAATCCTTCAGCCCTAGAAAGAGTCTTGTTTATTTTAAAAGTGCATTTTTAAAGCTGAGCAGTTGGTGTGAGAACCTTGCTTTTTACCAGTATGTTAACAAACTGTTCTTTTGAGTTTTATTTATCTGGATACAGCTGTTTACTCTGCTCCAAAGGTTTGATACCAGATTTGGTCTGTAGGGGGAGCTAGAATCTATGCTGGACACAATTTCATTGAGATCATGAGGGTAAATGAGCTCCTCCTCACTGCCCTGCTAACCCATCTAAACCTGCTCTATTCAGGAGAAATGTGTCCACTGGGACCCCTAATTTGGAGCTGTGTGATCCAAGTTATAACAGAAGAACTTTTATCTTCATTTGTTAAATCAGATCCCAGTGAGATGGAGCAGGAAGAGGAGGAGGAAGAGTACAACGGTGGAGAGGCACGTATGGAGGAAGGTTACGGAGATGGCATGAATAATGGAGACCAAGGAGAGGAGGAAGATATGGAGGATGAGCCTCATGAAAATGGATCTTGAATCTGTTAGTTTTTGTTGTATTTTTTCCTTTCAGATTTCTCTTGTCGCACATGTGTGCCGTTTTATTTTGTATATTGACTTTCATTAAACAGATTTCTTGTACTCTGAGTGAGATAATGTTCTTTTGTTGAATAAAGTCACACTTTATTTTTCTCTTCAAACATTTCTGCTTTTTCTTTGACTTTTTATCCACATTTCAGCAAAATAATCTGAATGTTAGCAGAAAACTTCAGCTTCAAAGTCCTGACAGGAGTGTTTATAAGCTGCTTTGGTACCATGGCTGTTTAAAAAACATTTTATTCCTTAATCTGTTTTCATTTACGCTCCTAAAGATTCATTCTTACCAAAGATTGATTTTTAAGGGGCTTTTTCCAACTGTCATTAAAACTAAAGCGTTATTGGTTTACTGATGAAAGTTACTATGATAGTTTCAGGATGTTGCATAACCACACAGCCATGTAATTCAGGTCAGGGCTAAAAAGTTCAATCCCATTAATTCAACTGGAGATCGGATTAGATCCAAAGAAAGTGACACTAAGGAAAAGCTACAGTTATAACCAGGATCTGTTTTAGGAATTAAATGCATTTGCAATATAATCACAATTTAAGAAAATACAGTTTCAGAGGCACTGAATTTTGGTCATGTTAGGTTTAACGAGACTCGTAGACTCATTTTTTCTCACTCTAGCTCTAGCATGCAGTTCTATGTATGCAAGTAGAATTAAAAAAACCTGCAGTGAAACATCTACAAAGGAAAGTCTAAATAAAATCACAATATTGGTTGAAAATGACGACAACCTTGATTATTGCCCTACTCTTATCTTTGGTCATTTATTTACTATTAGAAAATAAAAGACTGATTTTTGTTTTAAAATCCAAAAATGAAAACTGAAATATGAAGGCTTTAGTTTTCAGTCAAAAGGGTGAGTTAAATTTCTGAAATTTTTCGTTTAAATTTTATCAAATGAAATGTTTTCATGTTGTGGGGGTGGGTCTGTGGGCTCCCACACCCACTATTGAGCATTGTTTTGGAGAAACCTTCAAACCATTCAGGTCTTTGCCAGATACACTCGGTTGGTCGGAGGTTTCCAGTAAATAAAAACTGGCCTTTTCTTGCTGAAACAGAAAACAAAACATTTTAAGTATTTTTTTCTCATCTTTATTGACACAGAATTGAAAGACGCCATTTGAATTTTAAGTTTTGTATTCTGAAAGTAATAAAAAAAAATTAATTTCCACTTGTTTTTTTCTACAATGAAAATCAAATGAGCAAAAGCACAGAGCAGCCGCAAGCCTTCTGAGTTATTTCTCCATAGAAGTTGCACAGGAGTTGTTTCACTTCATCAGGAATCCTTGTCCTGCATGATTAAGATGCCACATCTCTGACAGAAGTCAGATTTTTAATGTTTTAATCATTCTATGACCACCGGTTTGCCAAATTATTGTAAACAAAAAAGAAAAAACAAGGAGATTTTAAATTAAAGACTGTTAAACCAACTCAGCTTAAATGCACTTTTTTATTCAACAACATATTCATGTGAGTCTGGCTTTTCAACTTTAATTAGATGTAAATGTACTTTGATATGGATGGAAATATGAAATAAATACGTTAAATATCCATTAGATAATTATACACTCAACAAAAATATAAACACAACACTTTTTGCTCCCATTTTCAATGCGATGGACTCAAAGATCTAAAATTCATTGCAGATCAACAATATTCCCATTTCTTTCAAATGTTGTCCACAAATCTGTCTAAATGTTTGATAGTGAGCACTTCTGCTTTGCTGATATCATCCATCCAAGCATGGTGTGACACCAGTTAATCCGATTGTGGCCTGTGGATCCATTCCTCTTCAATGGCTGTGAGAAGTTTGCCTGATACTAGTGGGAACTGGTACAGGCTGTCGTATATGTAGCATTTATTTATATAATAAATAATGTTATAGAGAAAAATAAATGCATCGTCTAATTATGAAAATTGATTTATGATTGTTTTTCTGTAAAACACAACTAGAAAAAAAAGGGATTTTGTAAAACTCAATATAAAAAAAGAAATGAAAAAAAACTTTCAAAATATAAACTATCAAAAAAAATTTGGAAACAAAAATGGAAGAAAACTAAAAACCTCAGAGTTACTCTGAAAACCATATTCTTTACAAAGATTCCTTTTTTGTTTTATTTGAGGATTTTTTTTTAAATTCCATTTAAAACACATGTTTTTCAAACTTCCGATTACAAAACATGTTCATTGTTTGCAACAATAGTGGAGCAAAATTTACTCCATTAAGTCTGTTAAAAGGTTTGTTGTTCAGTCTGAATATAAAACCTTGTTCCAAATATGTTGGTTATTATTCGTATGCTAAACAAATGTTATGTGTTATGTGTTATTGTGGTGTTATTTAATAGTCTGTGAAGGAGCTAATGATGTTTTAGGGGCCATGGCAGGGAAAAAGCTTGGGAACCATCACATTGTGGCTCTGACAGTATGTTTATCCCCTACATCCCTGTTTTATTTTTGTGGAGCTTCTAACATCATTGCTGTGCAGCACTATGCTGCCACCACCGTGTCTTACACTGGGGATTGTGTGTTTATTGGGATTTATTTTCTCATAGAAACCAAAATGTTCAGTTCTGATCTTACCAAACTACAGCTTCTTCTTCTACACAATAGTAAATCATCAACAGTAGAACAAAAGGGTTGTTCCAACATTAAATTAGACCATCTTAACATTTTTAAATAAACTGTCAAAGTGCCATTGCCCTGTTTATTCAAATGAAGTGAATGTTATCTAAATGACAGCTGTAGGTACACGTGTGGGATTCTCCCAGCTCCACCTGTGGTAATACTTGACATTTAGCTGAATCCCATCAGTCAAGCGTTTACGTGGGACGCCTGTTAAATCTTTACATAGTGGCTCCAGCCACATCCTGCTCCCAGCTGATCTCCTAAACCTTGGTATTTGCCCAGGACTTTAGAGATAAAGGGCTCAAAGAAACACCAGGGCACTGCTCAGAAACCAAACACAGTATGGAGCTCATCAGAACACGCTGCCTTTGAGCAAGGCGGTACCACATTTCAAACATCGCCAAGTCAGAGCTTTCATAGTCTAATGGGTGGACAGAAAAGGAGTCCACGGGGTTCCTGTTAAACAAGGATGTGAACAATTTACATTTAAACCAAGAAAAAAATAGATATGATTCCTAATAAAGTGTCAAAATTAATGATTAAACTGAGTTTACTGCAGCAGAAGAATAAAGAAGCAGTGTGCAAAGTAAGCAGAGACGATTACATATTAGGTTTATTGATATAAATTATTTGACATTAATGAAAAACTGTATGTATAGACTTTATCAAAGAGATCAGAAGAGCTCAAGACGTGACGAGTATAAAAAACATCTTAAACAACATTACTTGTTTCTAGAAGTTACAAGTGTGAAGTCATGCAGCCTGTTGTTATTGTAAGACGTTAAAAGTCCAAGAACTACCCCGGAACCTGTTAAAAAATCTACTTTTGAGCAAAAATACAAACAATAGAAATGCTTAAAGTGAAATATGGACACCAGATGATGACACATCAAATGTTTCCTGGTTACAAGAGGGATATTTAATGTGTACAGCTGGATGATTATCCTAGAACGAAGGAGCTGACTGATGAAGGCTCCCAGAATCATGTCTTTGTCAGAGAAGCAGGAAACAGCTCAATAATATGTAATGAATAAAGTTTACATTGCTAGAATGGATCACTGTTCATCCTCCTGCAAATATTAACATTCAATTAATTATTCTTCACATGAAGTAAAAGCTTTTAATTTAGAAGGCATTTAACAAAAACTTAAATAATATTCCATCAAAATGTTTTTATTCCCCTAAATTTAACCCATTAATCACATCTTGTTGTAAAATACATAATTGAACTTTTAATATACATTTTTAGTTAAAACTAACAAGCCTAGTTTTTATAACAGGTTGTAATCTAATTCACACCATGATACAACCATCTGTCCATCCATTGTTATCTATACCTTCTAGGCCTACCACCTCCCCAGTAGTGCTGGAGCAGTTCACCAGTCCATCACAGAGCAACAAAGACACTCACAAATATGAAATGCACACAAATATGAAATGCACACACTCATACTCAAGGAAGAACACACTCCTACACTAACTAAGCTGGAGAAACCGAAGAAGATCCCAGGCTGAGATTCAAACCTGAGACTGTGGAGAATCAGGAGCAACAGTGGAATGAAAATGTTTCCCAACATTTGTTCTCAAGTAAAAAATAAAAACTTTAAAGCAAAACAATATGAAACGGATGTAAATAACCAATTGCAGCATGAACAGGGCTGGAGACAACCACAGACCTCACAGAGACATTACAAAGGACATATACTGTAGAATCTAATTATATTCTAAAACTGCTCTGTTCAAAGAGGCTGAACGTTGAAATACCTCTGCTGGTTTCATTCTGACATTTTCTTTTTAAAACAACTGCAGTTCCTCGACTTGTAGGTAATTTTTTTCTGGGGATTTTTCACTCTGGTGTCAGGAATTTTGCCAGTATCTGTTAAATTCCTGGAAATTTTGTTATGATGTCTGTCATAGTAAGTTGGTGTTTTATACACAGCAGCAGCTTATTAACATCTCAAAAACTGAAATAATACATCAACCACTTCCACAAATCCCAGCTGAGTTGAAAACAGGCCCCTAGGATGCAAAGCAGTAGCAAGAAGAAGAGTGAGAAGGATAAACTTCAAGCCATCTCTTTTATCAATCATTGTGGGGAATGTGAGTCTTCAGGAAAAAGGTTAGAAGCTCCCAGTGCTAAGAGTCATTTCAATCAATAGAAGAGATGTGAAATGTTTCCAGGATCACCAGTGATCTGAAAGAACTGCTAAATAAAAAAAGGAGCCTTTAAAAGTAGACCGGAAACTTTTGAAAATTATACTGTAGCAGCTTCAACTCAAAATAAATGATAGCAAGAAGGTATACAGGAAGAAGCTGTAGAACAAGTTTGAGAAGAACAATATCAGAGATATGTGGTCAGGAGTGAAGAAGATCACAGGTTACAAGTAGATGGAGGATCAGTCAGAATGAAGTCTGAACAGACTGGAACAGGCTCAGTTCAGGAACAAGCTCAGCCTCCTTCCCTCTTCCCTCGGTCAAAATGTCAACCTGCCCTCCTTTAACCCAAAGCTTCTCTGTCACACTTCAAATGTTTCATATTTTACCCCTGTTATGGAGTCTTCTGTTTCTATAACACTTGTTTTCCACCAAATCAGGGGATGGTGCTACTCTCTCCCCCTTCAACCTGTTTGCATCTAGAAATCAAGCAAATAGGTAACTGGAGCAACTGCTTTGTAAAACGTCCCATGGTCCCAATGGTTTCAGCCCCAGAGTCCTGAAGACCTGTTCAGAGCAGCTCTGTGGGATCCTACCCAGGAGACGGTTCCAGTGATGTGGAAGACCTGCTGCCTTGTTGCAGCACCAAAGAAAACTCAGTGAACTGTCCTCAGTGACTATAAACCTGTTGCCCTGACATCCTACACCAGGCTTCTTCGTTTACTACCCTAGAGGGCCGGTGTCCTGCACCTTTTAATCAATCAATCAATCAAATTTTATTTATATAGCACATTTCAGCATCAAGGCATTTCAAAGTACTTTACATAATTAAAATAAAAACAGCATGTGACGCAAAGAGTGAGAAAGAGAAATAAAAAGAAATAAAAAAGATACA